>MU836653.1:0-25799 GCA_029204225.1 Diphasiastrum complanatum
CTAAGCATGGACTTCCTAAAAACCAGTTTGCTCACATTATTGCCCCGTACATTTCCCTTTAACCAATCTGTCATCTTCGGTCTCCCCACATCTTGGTGCACCAACCTTTTACACCCTATCCTCAAAGTCGGGGATCCTTTGAATGTAGACAACTACTGCACTATTATGGTCAGTCATACTGTGGCCAACCTATATGGATCAGTCTTTCAGTCTATTATCAGCTCACAGGCAGAGACAGAGGGGTTACATGCTATGGGACAGGCGGGGTTTTCGCGCTGGCTACTCCACGGCTAACCAGATGTATTTTCGTGTCTGTATGCATTAACTCAGTGGCTTTGCCAAGCACTGTACATGCTGTATACTGTATCTTGCTCCATGACACCTCCCAGAAGCCTCTTCTACCATTGTTTAGGGTTTGTTTAGCTTTTACATCATCTCTCTTTGCCACAATTTTTGTTATTGCACATCAAATTGCTCACATGCAATTATGAGCAAACTGGCTGGATACCTTCATCCTTTAAGAAATGGGCACACAATACACGTTACAAAAATGGTCTCAAACCTTTCTGATGAAGTATTAGAACCATTCATAGAAGTTCTAAATTTTCAGTTGTAGGGAAGAACCTTGCAGAAAAATTGTATCACCCCTTTACAATGAAGTTTTTGCAAAGTTTTAGTTCATCATGTGCAATTCAAAACACTTTACTGTTTTGAACAAAGGAACCCTTCAACTAGACATGAAGTCTTGTAGACCTTCAGGTACATGGAACTATCCTATGTGGGCCCTCTTTTGGACAGAAAGAGAAAAAGCAAATTGCTAGGAGATGGCCAGGGGGCTGAGGTGGATGCCTATGTGGCAAGGCAAAGCCACATGGTAGGTGGGAAGTAAGCATGGAGAGGGGAGGCATACCTCTCCTATGCTAGTTTTTTTTGAGAAAAGAGGTGGAGGTGGTGGTGCATCCTTCTCCTTGCTCTCTCTTATTCCTTTTGGCAGCCATGGACAATACCATTTGGTTTGTGAAGAGACAACAAGAGTAGCCTTCTACCTACCTTCCTTGAGTAGCTTTTGATTCTCTTCCATCATCTCTTTCTTAATTCACCTCTCTTCTTCTTGTAAAATGGATCCTAATCCTGCCACACAGCCTATGTCCCCTGCTAAGGAGGTTATTGTATCTACCTCTACCTAAGACCCTGATGCCTTGTTGCTTGCAATTAACAATTTACAGCAACAGATTGTTGATATGCAAGCTAAGCATAGTCGGGGATCAGCAGGAACTGAAGGAATTGATGCAGCTAAGGCAATTGGTGCATCAACCCTTGTTCACTCCTGAAGTTTTTGTTGGGGAAAAGAAGGATAGAACCCCGGAGGCGGTCTTGCAATGGTTGGATTGATGGAATTCGCACTTTTCCATGCACGATTCATCCGAGGATAACAAGATCAATCTCGTCGTCATGTACCTGCGAGGTAAAGCATTTACCTGGTGGCAAGATGTAAGGGGTAAGCCTGAAGTTCCTAGAAATTGGGAAGATTTTTGTAAGGCCTTTAAGGTGGCCTTCCTTCCTATTCTTGATGATTTTGAATTCTACCGTCAATATGCAATGATCCATACGGGGTATTTACAAGAGTTTCAGGAAGTCTATTCTCGTTTTGCAACTAGAATAGATTCTTTACTAGTAAAGTTGCATTTTACACTTGGGTTGCCAAGAGACTATCAGCTAGAGGTCAGGAGGAACCAGCCTCTTGCCCTCGAGGATGCGGTTCGCTTCGCCAGGATATACGATGATACTCATATGATGGCCAAACTTGAGACTGGTGTCTTGCCCGACATAAAGGGTAAGAAGCCTTTCTTTCCAAAGAAATCGAAAGATAAGGCGAAAGATGGGTCTTCAGGTTCGGGTAAGTTGAAGAAAAGATCTACCTTGGACCAGTAAACCTTTATGAAAGCCAGAAGCGACAATCTATGCTTTAATTGCATGGAACCAGGTCATGTGGCGAAGGAATGTCCAAAGAAACGGAAGGCTAAAGGGGCATCTTTTAAGATGCCAAGTAACTCTAGCATATCTAGTGTAGATCTTTCCTTTGCTGGTAATTCTGTGTGCGAGCATTGTTGTTTTAACACGGCTGTTTTTGGCCCTCATGACCTCATTCGGATGAAGCGGGTTGTGGGCGGCCAAGCTGTAACAATTTTATTTGACACATAAGATTATTAACGGTAATTTGTTGCAGAAGCTAAAGGTGGAAACAAGGCAAAGTGACCACCGATACACAGTGAAGCTGGCAACGGGAGCGGAAAGCCAAGTATGGGACTAGAAAGTCCCACGTCTACCAATTGAGATTCAAGCCTATAAAGATAATTTAGACTTTCACATAATGAATCCAGATGGGGTAGATGCCATGCTTGGTAAGGAGTGGTTCCATGAGAGGAATGAGTCTATGAAGAAAAATTATGTAACTCACAGTTTGTCGTTCTTACATAACGGCTCACTCATAGAATTAAATGGAAATGTTGATATTTCTACTCCATATATGCTTTTTGTTTCGGAAACAGTTAAATGTATGGATGTTGTCGATTGCAGTTCTTATATATGTTGGTTAAAAGATTTTACTTACCATGAAGAACGTAGTTTGCAATTTTACAATCTCCAAATGGAATTAATGTCGAATAACCTAAAACAAGAAAATTCACTGGAAGGTAAAATCTTTAGGAAACTTAGGCAAGAATTTAATGATGTGTTTCCTCAACAGCTTCATGAGGGTCTTCCCCCCTCTAGGGGTGTTGACCATGGTATTAAACTAATTCCTGGTAGTTCTCCTATATCGTTGTATCCATATAGAATGAGTACTACTGAAGAGGATGAGGTTTATAGGCAACTGCAAATTACCTTAAGATGGGCCATGTTAGGCCTAGTAAATCTCTCTGGCGGGCACCTGTGCTCCTTGCTGATAAAAAAGACGGAGGTACTCGTCTTTGTGTGGACTTTAAAAAGTTGAATAAATTAACGATTAAAAACTGTTATCCTTGGCCACGAATGGATGAGCTGGTTGATTGATTGCATGGTGCAAAGTACTTCACCAAAATCAATTTGAGATCAGAGTATCATCAGCTTTACGGGGTTTCATAGATTCATCTTGAACTATGCATTAATTGCATTGGCCTTGACGAATGCGTTAAAGTATATTAATGATGCGGTTGACCTTAGGGGTCGTCGTAAGGCCAGATGGTCAGAGATGCTCCAAGAATTTCATTATGACATCGAGTACCGGAAGGGTACTTCTAATAATGTCGCAGATGCCTTAAGCCGGATTAAGGTTAATCAATTAAGCTTTTTTGAGATCCAATCTGAGTTGTATCTGTCCTTAAGAGATTTGTGTAAGACCGATAGGTACTTCGGTCGTATTTGGCTAGACGTCCTGGCAGGTTCTTCTAGATCTAGTGATGGGCTTGGAATGCAGGATTCCAAGATTTCTCCTCAGGACATGATATAGAGAGACTATTCCATTAGGAATGGGTTACTTTTCCGGAATGGAAAAGTTTGTGTGCCAGAAAATGATGATATAAGGGCCCAAATCCTGCATGAATGTCATGACAGCCCGTGTGCAGGGCACCTTGGCTCACAAAGGACGCTTGACTTAGTAAAAAAAAAACTTTTACTGGCCAAACTTAAAAAGTCAAGTGGAGGCATATGTTCGCAAGTGTGCACAATGCCAAGTTAATAAAGTTGAAAAACTTAACGCAGCTGATTTACTAATGCCCTTGGAAATTTCCAAATGAAAGTGGGAAAGTATTTCCATGGACTTTGTGATTGGGCTACCTCGGACGGGGAAGCAAAATGATGCCATTTGGGTAATAGTTGATAGGTTAACTAAAATGGCGCAATTCATACCAACCAAGCAATCTGTCAAAGCTTTTGAACTTGCTCAGCTTTTCGTTGAGAAGTTGTTCAGGTTGTTTGGTTTGCCGAATGACATTGTTAGTGATCGAGATCCAAAGTTCACTGGCAAATTCTGGCAAGCGGTCTTTGAGAAATTAGAGACCACTTTAAGTTTGGGGTCATCAGATCATCTTGAATCGGATGGTCAGACAGAGAGGACGAACCAGTCTATGGAAGATATGCTTCGGGCATATGTTTCCGAAGACAGTCGGATTGGGAAAGGTACCTTCCAATGATTGAGTTTGCGCAAAGCACTCAGTGACAGGTTTTAGTCCATTTTCTCTGATGTATGGTTTCCAGCCTAGAGCTCCCATTTCAGTGGGCCTCAAAGGCCTCAAGGTTAAAGCAGCAGTAGATTTCCTGCATGATATGCAAGAAATGTTGCTTGTTGCTAGCGAGAACGTGGAAAAACGGCTCAGGATAGAGCCCAGTTTTATGCCAATCAAAAGCGACAACCTAGGGTCTATGAGGAGGGGGCTTGGGTATATCTCAGAATCCCAAAAGACTCTAAGGTATTAAAGACTGGGAAATGTCCTAAGTTATCTCCTTGTTATGCAGGGCCATTCCGTATAGTAAGGAAACTTCATCGGAATGCCTATCAGCTGGAGCTACCTCAAGGTGTTAAAGTTCACCCAGTTTTCCACATCAGTCGTTTAAAAGAACGACTTGGTGGAAAGGATGACTTGATACTTCAGGAGGACTTAGTTCGGCTGGAGGACTTGACATCCTTTGTTCCTATGGAACCATAGGCCATTGTTGATGTATGTCAACGTGGGCTCAGAAACCGGCAGGTAACTGAGTATTTGGTTCGTTGGAAAGGAAGTTCTGAGGATGATGATACTTGGGAAAAGGCACATGACCGTAGACTGGGGTTCCCTGATTTTCTTCTTTAGATAAGGAATTTTTTAAGGAAGAGAGAATGTTAGGGACCCAATTCCCTTGGGTCCCAAACCCAGACTTGAGACTGGACGATGACTGGGCCTGTAGACTTGACCGGCGACTCGTGAACCTGCATGGTTGCCGTGTCATAATCTAGGTGTGCACATGGCTTGGAGTCTCTCTCCTTGGAGGTATACAATGGGAGGAGGGCTCATTTGCCATCCATTCTATCTACCTAGGAGGAGGTGGATGGTGAGCGTGTGCACGGCCAGGTTGTATGCTAGCTTGGGGCAGGAGATGGCTGAGAGCCTAGGTGGTGGTATGGGACGCCGTCTAGGATGGAAGTCAGATCCCACTTGATACGGTCACGGGCCAGGGCACGGAGGGTGGAGTCGGCTTAGGTCCTACGGCGAGGTGGAACGTGAATCGTTCGTTCTCTTGTGGTTAACCGGCACCTGGAGGTTTGCAGTAAGTAGTAGTTTGTAACACATATCACATCCTTTGCAGATCTATAGCTCATGTGTGCATCATGGTGACCAGGGAACGGGAACGAGCATGGCAACGGGAACGAAAACATCCCTGAAAAATGGGAACGGGAACACCACATCAACATAATAGCATATAATCAAAACATACACGTACACATCAAAATTTGAAACTTATAGAATTTTGTATATTGAAATTACACATAATATAAATAAACAATCCTCTTTCATTTATCTTGCTTTTAGGTCTTAGCAGAAACTGTGACCAGGGAACACATTTCCAATCACATTTCCAAGGCTTACTCCTTCATTTATCTTGTAGTCTTTGTGGAAACTGTGACCAGGGAATGCGTTCCCAATCACGTTCCCATTCCTTGGGAACGTGTTCCATGGTCACACTCCCAAACTCACGTTCCCAACAAGAGCACGCTGGGAACGTGTGGCACGTCTAAAAAGTGACATTCCCTGGTCACTATGGTGTGCATGCCCATTGTGCTTTTTTTGGCGGGTCATTGTATCACCGTTTTCTGTTATCTGAACATAAGTGCTATTACGTTTTGGAAGGTTGATTGGTATTTGAAGTGTGAAATTATTGTGGGCTGGTCATTTAGCAGCAATGAGCATGCATTACGGTGTTAATGTTTAGAAGCACATTATGGGATGCTGTAACATTATAGTGGTCTAATTTCAATCTTAAGAGTCAATTCATATTTAGAGAATATTTATTCATTTGAATTAGGTTACTTTGGAGACCCACGATCGACATTACGTTTTGCAGAATATTTGGTGGAGAGAAATAATATTAACTGGTGTACTACAGATGCGGCAGTGAATTGTGGTGGCAGTACTGCTACTGGAATGCAGGGTTCAGAGGTGGGTTTTCAATTTGCTTGCTTTCTGGTTTGGATCACAACAGAGCTTAGATGATTGCTGTTGCCTAAGTAAATCGTAAATTATCATGAAGCTGAAAGGTTGTACACAATCAAGTTTGTGGTGTTAGAAAAAAGCATTTCAAGCTAGGTGGTATGACAGGGTAGCATTTTAATTGTACTACCAAGGTGGTGTGTCAAAATTTTGATTGGAGGAACTCTTCAACTGCAGAGCTCATGCAACCAATCAGAAGCAATCAAAGAGACAGATTCTCCAAGATTTCAAGCTTTATTGCGCATGACTACTGGTCCACGTAAAGCAAAGCTTCCAAATGACATTAAAAGTTTCTCTCATGAATTGGACCGAAGAGGAGTTCGTTCACATCTATACTGGCGTCCACAAAGCTCCAATGATCTTGAGGTTTGTGCACCATTTATAGTTACTGGCTTATAGCTTATCTGATAGTCCTGTGAACATTTGCTCTGCAACTAGTTTAGCTTTAGAAGCCTCTATGCTCTTTACTTAAAAGATTGTTTTGTGATAAAAGGTTTGGCAAGTCATTTTCAAAGAAAAACTTTGATTGACCTCTTATTAGCTATAACTGAACTCCATTGAGAGATTCTTTGAAATCTGTAAATTAGGCATTTACTTTATGGCTACTAACTATTACAGGGCTGGGTTTAACAATTTTGTGACTTCACAACAGTGAGCTTGTTTGTGTACTGATTATTGACTGTGGTATCAACCATAAGGGATTCATGCTCTTAGTAAGCACCTGTGAGATGCTTTTACCCCTTTGTTGCAAGGTGACTGATTGATTTCCTCAACAAATCAAGGGGTCCTCGATGTTATATATATTATTATGGCAACCTTTACTTTGTGTTTTCTAGACAATTAGTTCTGATGAGCTATAGCCACATCTGCTATTTGTAGTGTCTAATACTCAAGAGTCAAGCAGAAAGAAAGTTTCAGGTGGGCGCTTTCCTTGCTTAACATTCATTCTGTTATTTGTAGTGACTAATACTGTGTGTGTGTGTGTGTGTGTGTGTGAGAGAGAGAGAGAGAGAGAGAGAGAGAGAGAGAGAGAGAGAGAGAGAGAGCTTTTTGTTAGTCTAATTGATGTCATGTAGACATACAGATTTTTTTTTGTCCATTAAGGGGTAGCATGCTATGACAGGTGGTGCTAAGAGCTCTTCAAGCACGATTCAACACTGCTAAGGAGGAAGTAAATACCGAGCTTGCAGTCTTTGCAGGCAGTTTGGTTGAGACTTTGGAGAAAAATGGAGATGCGTCTCCTGATTGGAGAGAAAAAATTGAGGACCTTTTGATCTTAGCACGACAATGTGCCTTGATGTCACCGGCGGAGTTCCGTCAACAAGGTGAAAGCATTGTTCAAGATCTTGATGACAGGCGACAAGAGCTACCAGTTGGCCTTCTGAAGCAACTGCACACACGGATACTGTTTATTTTAACAAGATGTACGCGCTTGCTGCAGCTCCAGAAAGAGAATGGCTTGGATGAAGATGACCATACCAGTGGCTTTTCTGTAGGTGGAAAGGTAGATTCTTCCCTTGAGGGGCCACTTAATTTGACAGCAAGTAGGAGAAGCAAGGCAGTTGCAGGTAAATTAAACGATAAAAAGGCAAGGTCACCTCCTCGCTTTTACAGTCATGAGTTACGGGGTTACAACTTGAAAAGCAAGGCGGTCTCTATTTTCTCTCAGAGGGTACATCCTGAAGATGGTGAGCGATCAAATAAGCCCCTGGTGGTGGACACCATGTCTAATACCAGGAATGATAGTGTTGTTCCTAATCGTGCGAACTCGCTATTTACAAGTAATTTAGTTTCTTTGAAAGAGTTCACTGCTTCGAAACACGATGCTGGAAGACATGAGCCTTCTGAGCCAATACGAATCAATATGCAAGGATTGCAACCTAAACTGAAAAAAAGAAGCAAGGCTCCGAAAATCCATTCACATCATGATGATGGCATTGCCATTGTACAGGAGGCACCACTTAAAGAGTTTGTTCGAACAGCTTCAAAGCCTCAGGAAAAAGTCACTTGGGCTTATGTGGGCGATCAAGGAGGAAGTATCGAGGACATCAAACTTGTTTGCCGCATATGTGAACAAATTGTTCCTACTTTGCACTTGGAGGAACATTCACGTGTCTGTGCTTTTGTGGATAGGTGTGATTATAAAGGCTTAGGCATAGATGAGCGGCTCAACAAACTTGCTGAGACTCTGGAAAAAATGGTGGAGTCATATACTACAAAAAGTTTTCAGGTAGGAGTTGGCAGTCCTGATACTGCTAGACAATCAACTGTTAAAGGAGGGGATAGATCTCCAAGGCCATGTGAGTTATCTCGACGAGATTCAGAAGATATGCTGGAAAATCTTCATGAAATGGATGCTGCTAGTCTTGAAGATTTGAGAGGGTTCAGCTCTAACAATTATAAAACAAGGTTTGGTCCACGGTCAGATTTGGGCTTAACTGCCTTGTCAACCGGCAGTGGGGCTTCATGCTCCCCTCTTGTGACTCCAAGGACAAGCCAGGTTGATTTGCTGCTTGCAGAGCGATGCGGCTCACTAGAGATGGAAGGTCTTGTGCAGGTCAGCAAAGCACTTGTGCCTGTCACATTCAACTTATGGCTAGCATATTGTTTGTATTGGTATTGTCTATAGTGAAATCCTTTTCATTGTAGGATTTGGTGGTCGCAGAACTTCAATTTCTACTTCCAAAATAATTTTTTACTTGTCACAGATGGATGAGCTGGCAGATATAGCGCGGTGTGTTGCAAACACAAACATTGCTGATGGAGGTACAATGGAGTATTTGGTTTCTTGCATGCAAGACTTGCAAGATGTCCTTCAACACCGTAAAGTTGAGGCTCTTACTGTTGATACATTTGGAAAACGAATAGAGAAGCTTTTAAGGTAAGCTAAGCTTGCAATACATGGACGTATGAACTTATATGTAACGAGGTTTAAAGTTTTGGTTCCATAAGCTGCAATGCCCAATGAATGCAATCTAAATATCTCTAAAATGTTTGAGAGCCTGTCGTATAAAACATAAAACAAGAGTGTTACTGGTTCTGTGAAACAGCATATTCTTTGTTATCAAGATTGTTTCCTAGCCTTCAAATTGTGTCATGGACTGTGCGTAGAGTTTAATGTAGAAAGGGCGTTGAATTTTTGGATGCCATGGAAGTGGTTTTGCATTAGATGTCTGAACAGTTTTGCTTATCTTTACATAGTCGCTTTACTTGTTCACAAGATCCGATGTGGTGGAATTCTATGTAGTTGGTCCTTAGGAAAGAATGAGCAGATTCTGATGTTTTTCTTCAACGACCAATATACTATTAGATAATTGGTCTCAAGACGTCCTTCTAAGTATAAGCTATATGTTTATTAATAGCTTTTTTTCATGTTTGATTTTTCTTTGCCTCTTCAGACAATCAGTCTTGATTTTCTCTTATTCATGAAAGGCACATGAATCTTCATCTTTCATTTGTTGACTGGCTTTTTTAACTCCTACTTTGTTTGTATCGTTTCCATTATCCTACTTGTGGTTATTCCAATCAAGATCCCCTTTCTTTCGAATGAGGGAACTTTGCTGTAACTATTAGAGTTAATGTTCACATTATTACCCCTAATGTTATCATCTAGGTTAATTAGGATTATTGGGCCATGCCTGCATGCTAATTCTAGGGGCCCTTACCCATATTTAGTAAAGTCAAGTTAGAATTTAGTTAGACTCAAGGTTGAGATTCTAGTGCTTGATTTGGAGCAAAAGTTTTGCTATGGATAGGTGTTGGTTCTTTAACCATATATAGAGACATCAATTAGGCAATTGCTTTTTTGCTTTTGCTTTTTGGCATAGACCAAGTCTATAAGTATGTAGTGCGCCCTACCTCATTAGCCTTTGATTGTTGAAAAACAACAGTAGTGCCAAGATCTTGAAGATCCAAGGAACATTAGCTAGGAATTGTTAGTGTTGGAGAGCTATCGCTGCATGTTGGAGCAAGGTCACCATTGATACACATACTATCCACAAATGTGCAAACTCGTAAGAGGGAGTTGCATGAGAAGTATAGACTACGAATCTATATAGGTAAATCAATATTCAAGAGGATGCTTCATTGATTCACAGTTTCTTATCATGGTGGCAAATGCTAAGTTCGTTGGTACAAGTGACAGGTCTGACAAGCTGTGTGGTCATCATTCTACGTTGTATCGGTTTAGTTTCTATTCAAGTCATAGTAACTTGGTTATGTTGTAGAAAATTTTTCGTCTATCTAAACTAGTATCAGTTGAGATTTATGATTAGGAAGTTATTATTTGTTGTGGTTGTCAAGTAATTCATGGATGTCATTCAAGTCATAGTTGATTGTTCATGTGGTGGTACCAAGTGAGATAAATTCTTCTAAGAAGATCTGTTTTGAGAAAAATAGTTTCTTCAAGTTCTTGAATCTATCCAAGTTCATGTTCTGTCTGTCATGTGGTTCAGAATCATAGTAAAGAGCTGCCGATATCAAGTAGCTGTGTTTAGAAATGTAAGAAACATGACAAAGAAGACAATAATCACAAAGAGATGAAGTGTTTGAGGATGGAATTCTAGCATGCTATGTTTTGTTATACAAATCAAATTTTGAAGGGTAATCCGTCTGCGAGTTACCACCACGAAGTGAAATATCTGATTGGTTCTGAGTAGATTAGCAATTAAACAGATGAAGAAGATGATCAGTTGGGCCAAATTTTGCCTGTGCTCTTATTAGAGAAGTGAATCAGAAGTGAAAGTTCGATTTTCTAGTGGCCCACCTGCAATGAACTTAAAAAAAAATGTTACAAACTCTAGTGTTTTCTTTGCAGAAAGTGAAGAAATTATATTTTGGGTTTGAGGCCCGTATCTTTTTCTTGCGCTCAAAATCTTCATTTAACGGTAAATCTTCAAAATGCAATCTGGAAACTTCTTACCATTCTTGGATATCCCCTTGGGGGTGCGACCAATGACTAATTATTATTGCTTTACAATGAGTGTTAGTGAGCTTCTATTTACTCTAGTGAATGTTGAATATTTTCAAACGGAGAATTATTGCGTAGACATTAGCAGTCGTTGGACAAGAATGTTGATTATCCAGCCAGAAATGAGTTTGTGTCATAAGCTAGTGCCTTGGGCTTCTGCATATAGTCTTGCCAGATATTTGTTCAGTGGTGTGAGGCTCGTGGTTCTTAATAACTTCGCAAGCCACACCGAACATAAAGGTGAGCACAGTAATGCCCAATTTGAGCTTATCTGGCAGTGAAATCGTAATGTTGCTGGATCCTTAAGCTGGCTAGATTGGAAAGTCTTACAGTTGAGCGTTCATTCCAAATTGAGATACTTGTGTAGCACATTAACCAACAAGGCCATATTTCAGGCTGCATTGAGCCCGTAAAGTGTCAATGGTATGCCTCAGAAAAAGAGCAAGGCTTTGGTATATTTCTTTCCTTTGTACTAAAGGAATTTCTGAAACTATTTTTGGGGAGTGGATTGCTATGGTTGGAAATCTTCATTTCTTACTTTCAAGTTTCCTTTTTATTATTTTAGACTCCCTTAAGAGCATCCTTATACACTATACAGGGAGAAGTCTGTACTGGTCTGTGAGATGCTGGAGCAGAATAGCGTGGAATCAACAAGTAATGCTCCTGAAGAAGATGCTACATTTGAAGAAGATGCTTTTCAGAGTCTCAGATCAACTTCTCTTCACTCAGCTTACAAGGACCGGACCAGTATAGATGATTTTGAAATAATAAAGCCAATAAGTCGTGGGGCTTTTGGCAGGGTGTTTCTTGCAAGGAAAAGGACCACGGGCGATCTTTTTGCAATCAAGGTGAAACTTGCAACCTTTCTCCTTTCAATGTCTGGTTTATCCAATGGTACCTCTGACAAAGGCTGATGAAATGTTCAATTCCTGTTGTTTATGCACATTGTTTTGACGTGTCATCCTTTAATCAGTGAAATGTGTTTTGGATGCTTTGTGTTAAGCTTTGCCTGATGGAGTTCAACATCAGGCAGGCACCAGGCTCATGTGTAGTCTTGATCCTCTAGATAGAGTGGGATCTTTAAACTTTTCTGGATGCATAATTCAACAATCTCTCTGATCAAGATAAAGGTAGCTGTAGCATAGCTTTGTTGTGTCTGTTTGAATAGTAAACATTGGCGACGGCAAAGTACGTAAGACATTTAGTACCTGTATGAAAAATATTTTTGCTGTCCTTATGCAATGACCATTTTCGTCACTAATATTTTTTGTCAGGAGTTGGTCATTCAGAAGGTAGAAGGGATGGTAACCGATCATGTAAAGTGGTCAAAATTTACAAGCCATGACTGGAGCGTTGTCTAGTTGAGATCTTTGCTGACTAGCAATGTAACTGATTATACTAGGTCTAAACGTCCTTGAGGAAAGAAGCTAAGTTAAAAGTTGCAAATTATTTAAATTCTAAAGTCTATAATAATATCTAGTAACGCTTGTTACCAAATTCTAAATTCAAGCGACAAGTCTCAATGTTGAATGTATACATGCACGATCACACATCTAGTTCCAATTTCCATTATCTAAATTCCATAAACGTCAAATTTCAATAGAAAATTACAAAATTTTACGATATCTACTAGCCTGCACCTTGTAAACAACCTAAAAGTAAAATACTAAATCTGAAGCTTAAGGAAGTAGGGCTGAATCCTAATAGCTAAAGGCTAACTGGTAATGTCTAATGTAGCCTCCTCCTAGTCACCCATGATGCAGGTGCAGGCTGAAGACCCTCATCATTGCCACTTGGACTCTCATCCCTCTGTTAGTACTTCGAGGATTCTAAGGACTCCTCACGCTCATCCTCCTCCATTGTCAGATTCGGAGAGTGGGGTCACAATGGATCCCTATCCCTTGGCAGTGTCCTCTAAACCCTAAATCTAACGCTATAGCGCTAACCTCGCCCTAACTAGTAATTACACACTAGCAATCGCTTAAGTAGTCTAAATTCTAAGTTCTAACACTAATTATTAATTAGTAACACACAATCTAGCTCCTAACTTCTTACACAAAAAGAATTAACACTACACAAACTTCTAAATCCTACATATGCCAAAAGCCCCAACATGCATGGGCTCGACAAGTGTCAACACACTGTCGGAATCACACTTAACCTTTCTACTCTCCCTCACACTCAACCTTTCTACTCTTCCTCACACTTCACATCTCTACATTTTTGCACACTCTATTCCCCTCTTTTAAGTTCTAAATACATTCACACGTGACATTTCTAATTTATCATATACGTATCTCAAAACGACCCGTCACACATTCGCCCACATCAACAAGTAGTTAGAACTTAGAACAACGCCCCCTCGTATGAAGCCCACCCCACCCCCTACATCCTCCATCCACCCCCGGGCTCCCCCCCTCCCCTACCCATTCTTTCTGAAGAGAAATCTGGCGAGCAAAAACCACTCAACATTAGAGTAAGAGGCATTGCGGATACTCAAAATGCTCTTGAAGAAGCTAACAGTTTCCTTGAAACTACACTTGAGCACCATACTAGAGATCCAGATTCAGCATGGAGAACAAATGCTACCCTAATCATCCGCTTTGGATCCCTAGAGAACCGTCGAGATGCTTCACGTTGTAGAGCCAAGCTATGAGGTTCTCAAATTTATACGAATGATGATCTTACATAGATACAGGTTGAGGAGATGCGTAAAGCCGTCCGGGAAGCTAGAATGATAGGTAGATGTGTTACCTACAAGGATGAATAAATCAGATACATTGACAGTATGCTTAAGGATTCCAAGAAATAGGGAATTGGGGCGCCCGACATTGGGAGCATACTAGGGCCCCATTCTCGCTGCTTGCAGATTGGGATTTGGAACTGTAACGACATGCATTCATCGTCCACTGCTGGTGATTTGATTGACCTCGTTGGTGGGAGAGATATACTACTCTTCATGGAGACTCATGAGAGAGGATTACCTATTTATCCAGGTTACAGATGGGACTCGGTCTATCGACATGAGATAAGATCCTCCAGTGGTAGAGGTTCAGGTGGAGTTGCTTGCTTATATAGGGAGTCACTACACCCTCTTTTTGAGTTCATCAGTCGTGATGAGCACTAACGATATATTTGGTGCCATATTGATGGGCATAGCATTGGTTCAGACAAGGACATCTTTGTTGCAACTTGTTATTTTCTCCAGTGTCGTCTTCCTTTGTGGAGGGTGTTGGTTGACCGTACACTTATCTTTCTATAGATATTATCATATATGCAAAGCAAGGTTACATCTTTCTCACTGGAGACTTTAATGCCAAGATAGCTTCACGACAAAAAGACTTTTATGATCGTAAAGATCAACTTTGGGTATATGCCCTTGATGGAGATGACATGAGAATTACCAAGACCTCAGAGGATATTCTGGGCCCTATTACCACCTATGGTGAGTACCTATTACAGTTGGGAGAAGCTCATGAGTTGGCCATTTTAATGGTCTAGCTTGCTTGCTTAACTCGGGAAGATATACTGTCATCCTCACAGTGGCGGACATAGAGTTGTTGATTACCTCATGGGATCACCATCCTATATCCCTCATTAATGACTTTCATATCTCTCCTACCACTCTCTCTGGTCATTCCTTCCTTTCTTTAGCCTTGGTAGTATCTCTTCACCTCAAAAGTTCTCACCCCCATTGTTAGGGACCCAACGCCCTTGGGTCCCAAACCTAAACTTGAGATTGGAAGATGACTGGCCCTGTTGACTTGACCGGTGACTCGTGAACCTGCATGGTTGCTACGTGTCATGATCTAGGACGTGCGCATGGCTTGGAGTCTCCCACCTTGGAGGTATACAAGGGGAGGAGTACTCATTTGCCATCCATTCTATCTACCTAGGAGGAGGTGGATGGAGAGCGGTGTGCACAGCCATGATGAGTGCTAGCTTGAGGTGGGAGATGGCTGAGAGCCTAGGCAATGGTATGGGACACTGTCTAAGATGGAAGTCAGATCTTGCTTGTTACGGTCACAGGCCAAGGCATGGAGGGTGGACCTGGATTGGGTCCTATGGCGGGGTGGAACGTCAATTGTTCGGTCTCTTGTGGTTAACTGGCACCTGGAGGTATGCGATATGAAAGAGTCTAACATATGGTATCAGAGCCACTGTATGCCGAAAGCAGGTGTGTTGATCCGAAAGGGTTTTCTTGTAAAGCTTTGATCTTTTTCGAAATTCATAAATTATGCGGGAAGTGTGTTTTTATTCACATTTTATTACTTCCAACATCTATTTTTGAAGAAAAAAAAACAAAAAAAAAAAAAGGTTGGGGGGGGCAGCGGCTGTTTTTACTGCCTGTGGCAGTCCGTGGGTGAGGAGCAGACAAGCAAAGAAGTGGAGGGGAGGGGTAGGACCTGGGGCGCCAGCTAGCAAGCAGCCTGGCAGGTGGTCCAGGTCACCCTTCTGGAGGCTAAGGTGGCAAAAGTTTTGCCACTTGCAATTGGTGGTTAAGCATGTAAAGTATACATCCCCTATGTCAAGTTTCATGAGAAGAGAGGGTGGAGGTGGTGGTGAATTTCTCTCTTTGCTGTCTTTTAATCCTTATGGCAGCCATGGACAATACCATTTGGATAGTGGGGAGCCAGCAAGTTTGAGTTGTATTTACCTTGAGTTGTTTGTGATCTCTTTCAACTCCTTTCTTTCTTAATTCACCTCTCTTGCTCTTGAATAATGGATCCTAATCCTACCACACAGCCTATGTCTCCTATTCATGAGGTTACAACATCTACCTCTACCTTGGATTCCGAATCATTGTTGCTTGCAATTAATAATCTATAGCAACAGGTTGTTGATTTGCAATCCAAACACTCTCGGGATCAGCAAGATTTGAAGGAATTGACGCAATTAAGGCAACTATTGCATCCATCAACCTTTGTTCACCCCTGAGATTTTCGCTGGGGAAAAGAGGGATAGAACACCTGAAGCGGTCTTGCCATGGATTGATTGGTGGAACTCGCACTTCTCCATGCATGATTCAGCCAACAACAACAAGATCAATCCAGCCGTCATGTACTTGCGAGGTAAAGCTTTTACGTGGTGGCAAGATTTAAGGTAAGAATTGGGAAGACTTTTGTAAGGCCTTTAAGGCGCCTTCCTTCCTATATTAGATGACTTTGAATTTTATCGTCAATATGCAACTATACATATGGGGGGACCGGCCACTAGATCAATATTTACATGAATTTCAAGAGGTTTATTCTCGTTTTGCAACTAGAATAGACCCTATTTTCGTAAAGTTGCATTTTATTCATGGGTTGCCAAGAGACTACCAGCTAGAGGTTAGGAGGAACCAGGCTCTTACCCTCGAGGATGCGGTTCTCTTCGCCAAGATTTACGATGATAGTTGTATAGTGGCCAAGCCTGAGTCTGGTGTCTTGCCCGATGTAAAGGGTAAGAAGTCTTTCTTTCCAAAGATAGGTTGGGATAAGGCAAAGGAAGGGTCTTCTAGTTCTGGTAAATCAAAGAAAAGATCTACTATGGATCAGGAAACCTTTATGAAAACCATAAGCGACAATCTATGCTTCAATTGCATGGAACCAGGTCATGTCGCGAAGGAATGCCCGAAAAAAGGAAGGCTAAAGAGGCATCTTTTAAGACGCCAAGTAACTGTAGCGTATCTTGTGTTGATCTTTCCTTTGCTGGTAATTCTGTGTGTGAGCATTGTTATTTTAGTACGGCTGTTTTTGGTCCTCACGACTTCATTCGGAGGGGGTTGTGGGTGGCCAAGCCGTAACAATTTTATTTGATGATGGCTCCACACATAATTTTATTAACTCTAATTTGTTGCAAAAGCGTTACACAGTGAAGCTGGCAACAAGAGCGGAAAGCCAAGTTTGAACTTTGCGACCGGATAGTCCCACATCTACCGATTCAAATACAAGCCTATAACGATAAATTAGACTTTCATATTATGAATCTAGATAGGTAGATGTAATACTTGGTAAGGAGTGGTTCTATGAGAGAAACTAGTCGATGAAGAAAAACTATGTAAAACACACAGTTTGTCGTTCTTGCATAATGGCTCACTCATAGAATTAAATGGAAATGTTGATATTCTTCTCCGTATAAGGTTTTTCTTATCATGAAGAATGTAGTTTGCAATTTTACAATTTCCAAATGGAATTAATGTCTAATAACCTAAAGCAAGAAAATTCACCTGAGGGTGAAACCTTTAGGAAACTTAGGCAAGAATTTAACGATGTTTTTCTTGAGCAGCTTCCTGAGGGTCTTCCCCCCTCTAGGGGTGTTGACCATGGTATTAAACTTATTCCTGGTAGTTCTCCTGTATTATTGTATCCTTACAGGATGAGTACTACTGAAGAGCAAGGTTACATGCCGATTCGAATCGACCATCGGCCGATTCGTCCCGATTCGAACCGGCTAGCTAGGTTCGAGTCGGGAAACGGTTCAAACCGTTTTCTTTTTGTTCTTTGTTTTTTTGGTTGAGGGGCCAAAAAACAGTTCGAATTGGTTTTTGGTTCGAATCGGCCCCTAACGGTTCGAAGGTTCGAACCGCGATAGGCGGTTCGAATCGCGGTTTGATGCAACTATGCTGAAGAGGATGAAGTTTATAGGCAGCTTCAAATTACCTTAAGATGGGCCATGTGAGGCCTAGCAAGTCATCTTAGTTGATAAAAGAGGCGGAGGTATTCGTCTTTGTGTGGACTTTAAAAAGTAATGATTAACACTAATAATGAACTGGTTGATCGGTTACATGGTGCAAAGTACTTCACCAGAATCGATATGAGATCAGGGTATCATCAGATTTGTATAGAGACTGAGGATGTTGAAAAAACCGGGTTTAGAACTAGGTATGGCCATTATGAGTTTTTGGTTTTACCGTTTGGTTTGACAAATGCTCCAGCGACTTTCCAGGAGATGATGAATGATCTTCTTCGTCCATATCTGGGAAAGTTCGTCATAGTTTACTTAGATGATATTCTCATCTATAGTAAGACTTTGGAGGAGAATGAGGAGTATCTCAAGACTATCTTAAAAGTTACTTAGATAGGAGAAGCTTTTTGCCAAAGAATCCAAATGTGTTTTCTTCCAAAAGAGATTGCTTTATCTCGGGTCACGTTATTTCGGACCATGGGTTGGAAACTGACCCAAATAAAGTTCGACAAGTTCGTGAATGGCCAATCCCTAAAACCATCTGGGAGGTTAAGTCCTTTTTCGGGTTTATAGGATTTTTTCATAGATTCAATCCTCCGGTTACTTGGACAGAAGAGGTGAATCAGGGTTTTGAGAACCTCAAATATTGTGTAACTACAACACCTATTTTACACATAGTGGATCCTAACAAGCCGTCCTGGCAGGTTCTTCTAGATCTAGTGATGAGCTTGGAATGCAGGATTCCAAGATTTCTCCTCAGGACAAGATATTAAGAGAATATTCCATTAGGAATGGGCTACTTTTCCGGAATGAAAAAGTTTGTGTGCCAGAAAATGATGATATACGGGCTTAAATCCTGCATGAATGTCATGACAGCCCGTGTGCAGGGCACCCTGGCTTAGGTTCGCAAATGTGGACAATGTCAGGTTAATAAAGCTGAAAGACTTAAGGCAGCTGGTTTATTAATGCCCTTGGAAATTCCCGAAAGAAAGTGGCAAAGTATTTCCATGGACTTTGTGGTTGGGCTACCTCGGACGGGGAAACAAAATGATGCTATTTGGGTTATAGTTGACAGATTAACCAAAATGGCGCGATTCATTCCAACCAAGCAAGCTGTCAAAGCTTCCGAACTTGCTCAGCTTTTTGTTCAAGTTGTTTGGTTTGCTGAATGACATTGTTAGTGATCAAGATCCTAAGTCACTGGCAAAATTCTGGCAGGCGGTTTTTGAGAAATTAGAGACCACATTAAGTCTAGGGTCTTCAGATCATCCTGAATGGGATGGTCAGACAGAGAGGACGAACCAGTCTATGGAAGACATGCTTCGTGCATATGTTTCCAGAAGACAGTCGGATTGGGAAAGGTACCTTCCTATGATTGAATTTGCGTATAATAGCGCAAAGCATTCAACGACAGGTTTTAGTCCGTTTTATCTAATGTATGGTTTCCAGCCTAGGGCTCCCATTTCAGTTGGCCTCAAAAGCCTCAAGGTTAAAGCAGCAGTAGATTTCCTGCATGATATGCAAGAAATTTTGCTTGCTGCTTGCAATAACGTAAAGATGGCTTATGACAGAGCCCAGTTACGCTAATCAAAAGCGACAACCTAGGGTCTATGAGGAGGGAGCTTGGGTATATCTTAGAATCTTAAAAGAAGGTATTAAAGACTGGAAAATGTCCTAAGTTATCACCTCGTTATGCTGGGCCTTTCCGTATTGTAAGGAAACTCCATCGGAATGCCTATCAACTAGAACTTCCTCAAGGTGTTAAGGTTCATCCAGTTTTTCACATTAGTCATTCAAAGGAACGATTTGGTGGAAAGGATGACTTAATCTTTCAGGAGGATCTAGTTCGGCTTGAGGACCTGACATCCTTTGTACCTTCGGAACCACAGGCCATTGTTGATGTACGTCAACCTAAAGTAAGTTCACTATTGTCAACAATAGGATTTGATGGAGAGATAGGAATTGCAACAGGAATAGTAGGAGTTGAAGAATTTGAAGCAGGAGTAGAAGTAGATGGTTGAAGCATGGATGGAGCTGTAAAAGGTGTACAAGGAGAAGGGATGGTGTCAAGAGCACCTCCCTTCGTATTTCCCTTTTTAGCATAGACAGACCTTCACATGAGGGGACCAACCACTAGAGGTGATTTCTTCGTATACATGCTTAGGTGTGACACTTATTGGGCTGCTATTTAGCATGAGTATGTGGCTACTAGCTGCTAGTTGATTAGGGAAGGGGCAATTTCCCCTAGTCAATATGGATAAGCTTTACTTCAAGAAACACTTACATAATGCTTGGAGTGAATGCCTTCTTTTTAAAACTTCAGTCACACCTAGGATGGTATATGTGACAAGGAAATGGTGCATGATCTTTGATTGGTTTCATTCTTCTCACTTTCACTTTTCGATGTTATCACGCATGATATGTGGTACACCATCGGTCCCACATTCCATTGTCTTGGTAGAGTTTGTTGTGATTATTTTGCAATTGGAGGCTATTGTCGATCTGCAAAAGAGAGCTTTTGTTTTGACCAAGAAGTGTCGTGCACGTGAAGACCTCCTTTCCTCTCCTGTAGTTCAGGAGCATATAGGAGACAGAAGAGAAAATAGAGAGCTTTTTGAGGAATAAGATGAACACTGGTTACATCAGCGAAGAAGGGAGACTTAACAGAATTCCTTTGTGTACATATTGCACAAATAGATAATCCATTAGTTCACCAAGTCTCTTAGTCAATGCTATAAGATCCTTGCATTGGTTAACAAGCATCAGTCACTGAAACCCATTTTGAGTAATGCTTAAAATAGTCAATAGTACTATTATTGTAGAATAGTACTATTATTGTAGTTTATACTATATAGCTATTCTGATAATTTTTTGTCAAGTATGTGTAGTCATCGTAACTTAGTCCTGATTAGAGTTAGATAATGTCAATAAGGAAAAAAAAAAGGTGTAGACTGGGTATATGGAAAATTAGAGGGTTCAAAGATCCTATTGTTTTACAATTTTAGTCAATTGATATACACATCCCACTGTAATTTTTGTAGGTCCTCAGAAAGGCTGATATGATTCGAAAGAATGCTGTGGAAAGCGTGCAAGCGGAACGCAACATTCTTATTTCAGCCCGCAATCCTTTCGTGGTTGGTATAATTCACTGTTTTGTACTGTTATTAGGATGTTGGCAAACCATTAGGCAATCTTTCCAATTAGTCTGTTTGAAATGCCGAGAATTTCTAAGTCATATAGAAGGGATTGGCTTGTTATTTTTGAGGAGGATGTTATTTTAGTCTAAGAATGACCAATTTTTGCATAACATAATATTCTTACCTCTAGCAGAGGCATGTATGCAGATATTTAACTTGAACTTGACTAAGCGCATATGGTGAGAGTTTGACGTTTTTTTAACTCACTGAATTTTAATATGCTTGAGTAACTTTAATTTTAATGCTTTACATCTTTGCCATTTTTATAGGTACGCTTTTTTTACTCGTTCACGTGTAGAGAGAACCTTTATTTAGTGATGGAGTACCTTAATGGTGGTGATTTGTACTCAATGCTTCGTAATTTGGGCTGCTTAGAGGAAGACATGGCACGTGTATATATTGCTGAATTAGTAAGTTTTCGGCTATGTAGGCTCTCTTACATCTTAGTTTCATCTTGTTCACACTTTTGCTTCTAGTTAAAGATTACAGATGCCAGGTGCATGGCTTGTTCTTATTGTCCCATGCACCACACAGGTACTGGCACTGGAGTACCTTCACTCTTTAGGTGTAGTTCATCGAGATCTCAAGCCAGATAACATATTGATTGCACATGATGGACACATCAAGGTAAGTTTTACTGTGTTTCTTTGTGGTTTTGATTATGGACATAGTTTTTCTTTGGTGAGCTTACTCGTCTTATAAATAGTTGACACTATGGTCATTACAGAATTATCAGGTTATTGTCATTGTGACAAATTGATAAGTTTTGCACTATGGCTACTTTTCTATAAGTTTGTTATCTGATTCTTTTGTTTGCTTCCTGTAGTGATGTTGTTAGTTTGTAAGTGTTCTTTGAGGTTTTATGGCTATTGTGCTGATAATGTTACTCCTTTGCATTTGACTTTCTTAGTTTTTGTGATTTTCATGACTCCATATTTGACATTGTTATACAACGGGATTGACTTAGTTGGTTAACTT
The DNA here is from genome assembly GCA_029204225.1 of Diphasiastrum complanatum. NCBI lineage: Eukaryota > Viridiplantae > Streptophyta > Lycopodiopsida > Lycopodiales > Lycopodiaceae > Diphasiastrum > Diphasiastrum complanatum. The sequence continues at coordinate 22,032 of MU836653.1, forward strand.
GGCATCCAAAATTTCTTTGGTCCCATGTTCAGGCCCCCCTTGGAAATCAAGATGCATATTTGGCATTGTTCAACAATAATCATAAATGCCAGCCAAACACATCACAGCTATTTTACAAGGGTGTGTTTCTGAATTTTGCAGCTAACAGATTTTGGCCTTTCAAAAGTTGGTCTTATCAACAGTACCGATGATTTGTCGGCCCTGCTGCCAGTGGAAACCAGCTGATGGACGAGAGTGTGATCAATCATCAAAATACTGAATATGCCGTGAAGAGAGAGCGACGACAGCGGTCTGCTGTAGGGACACCTGATTATTTAGCCCCGGAGATTCTTCTTGGAACTGCTCATGGTAAGCACCTGGAAGTTTACTATGGTAATCTCGTATTTAATGAAATCTATGAAAACTACAAATTAGATTTGTATTCTTAAAGATTTGTCAATCACATATTGCAGGCTATACTGCTGACTGGTGGTCTGTTGGTGTTATTCTATTTGAGTTCTTAGTTGGTATTCCTGCTTTCAATGCAGAGCATCCACAGGTATTGTTGTGCCACTCCACGTACGTCTCTTGTTACTGCTATCAGTGATTAGTTGCTACTTTCCTTTCAATAACACATTGATTTGGATAATTTTATGGTCGCGTCATGTTTTTAACTTTGTGTGCATACCTGTATCAAGGAGTATACATTAACAAAGTAGAAACCTTCTAGTCTGGTAGAGTTTCTTGTTCCTTTTCAAACAAATATATGGGTCTATCATGACCAAGTGCATGTGGTTTGTTGATTTGCCTTTACTAGGTCATTTTTGACAACATACTTAATAGAAAAATACCGTGGCCACAAGTTCCAGAAGACCTGTCTTATGAGGCACAATCTTTGATTGATAGGTACGTTTTCAACTTTGTTTTTGCTGTAATAGTTGAAGTGTGGGTTTTTTTTTTCTAAGACTTAGTATATATGCACCTATCGCATCCTGTACATTCTAGTGGTTTGTTTCGGTTATGAACTAATTATTTATGATGGTTTTAAATCCAAACTTTTGAGTGTGCACATATATGCTAATGAACAAGAAAATAGAAAGTTCGTCGCATGTTACTAAATGTCAGAAATGAGGTATATCACTGTCATCATGTCCTGCTACTGGTATAGAATGATGTGATACAAGCTGCAACATAAGGTAACATCGGTAGTTGCTGACATCGTCTAGGAGGATGAGATGTGTCTCTTCATGATAGGTCGGATGACTCGAGCTGCAACATGACTATGAGTGGTGAGAAAACCCTAATCGCCATGAATAGGTATGTCATCAACATCGTCATCAGATTGTGTATGTCGTGTTCTTCTCTAAGAGAAGAAGAGGTAATTTGAGGCTGAAAGCTAAGATGACTCTGTTGAGCTATGTAGATTGTGATCTGATCCTGAAACAAGCAATAGTATCTCCTTGGATCCATAGTAGGCTAGGCATCTGAAGAGAAAGTGAAACTCATCCTCTGTATCATGTGTATCACACATACTACAAATCCGAGCCTCTCTCAAGATGCCACTGTATTTGCCAGTCTCAATGGCTAGCTGGGGGTGGTGGGAGGAAACCCGAAACTGACCCATCGCTATCTGCAGTCTGTGTGAGATACTATCCAACAGATATCGAGGTACAATAGGATACCCCGCAGGATCTCGGGAAAGAAAATTTGTCCGATAAAACTTCGTCTTCACCCCAGACGAATCCTGCCAATTGCTCTGAAGATATGCCCTATACAATTGTCCCTCGAATATATTGATGAGTACAAGCTGGTAGATCTGTAATATGAATACCCAATGTGGAGAGGAGACGACAGGCCCTGGGAATACCACGAAAAGGAGTGTCCTTAGAATGTAGGTGCTGGGATGATGACAGAGCTGCTGCAGCATAGTGTGTGCCTCTACCCAAAAGATCCTCCAGTCGTTGTATGAATGTGACAATATGGCACATGCCTCTAGCTGAATAGGGGGGACGGCAAACTATGCCAATATAATATGATGTGGTACAGAGGGCTTAGCTCAATATCGTCCGGGATAGCATATGAATCTGAAGTCGTGAGATGCGTGCCCCACTCGGAAGCCGTTCAGGCCAGTACTCCATGTCTCTGCTTGCGTATGGGGCTGAAGGGACTACCATAGTGTCAAAGAGTCGACACTTACTAGTCCGCATCCCTGATGTGTGAGCTGAAACATAGTCTCTCCAAATCTACCAACGATGCATAGCCCTTCCGTAGCCCAGAAACTGCTGCCTGTCGCATGCTGACGTAGTGGGACCACAAAATACCACGCCCAGGTAAGTGTAGGAGTCAACTACCTTAAGTGGTATGCCCCTCCCATAGAAGCTCCTACCCGCATCATGAAGGATCTGGAGGTGTTAAACACCATAACTTTGGTTTTGGCCACATTCACTGACAATCCCCATTGTATATAAAAGGAAAGAAGTGCATCCAGATGCCATTGCAGGCCGTCATCATCGGGCATATAATAGGATAGCAATAACGAGGTCACCCAATGTGCATCCCTCACCTCCCTCTCTCTGTATAACCTGCTCAAGCTCATCTATATATAAACCAAAGAGTGTAGGAGTTATGAGGGACATCCCTGCTTAACCCCAATGGATACTCTCTCTGGTGATACAACTCCTTATACCCGAATCTGGCCAATAACTCGTATGTACAATGCCACGATTGCCTGTATAAGATCGTCTTGTAAGCCACGATCCTGAAGCCTTTGTATCAATAAATGTCTGGGCAAGAGTCAAAGGCTTTCCGGGAAAACAAAAAGCAGCTGTATATACACGCTCTCGCCTGGCCTTAGCCTCCTCAATCATGGAGCTCGGGTGAAAAATATGATCTGATGTAGTATATCTGGTTTGAAACCAGCCTGACCAATGGCATGCAGTGCTCTAGTATCCATCTTTGTACTGATCTGACTGAAGAATGAACCATAAACTCTGGCAAAGAGGTGGCTAATCATGATGGTACGATAGTTGTCGGCTTTCATGGGATCACCGCCTTTATGGATAGGATGGATAAGGTTTGTGGACCAAGGGGAGGGGAAACCAGATGTGATAGCGCGGTTGAAAAGGAAGAGAGGAAAGGAGAGAGGATGTCAGCGGCTAACAAATGGGGTCTCAGTCTAGTCCCATCAAAGTCCGATCCACCTGAATCCAAATATATCGAGCTCGCTCATCAGTATGTACCAACTCGACCAAGGCTGAATGAAGTCGCGGATAAGCATGCCACCCCACCAGAACCCCGATCCGTCAATGTTTCTCGTTGCCTTTCGATGTGCAGAGTACCAACAAAAACCTGCAACATCTGGTAGTCTCTCTGGACTCTCATGTGTCTCGGTGAGTAGTAAGATATCTCCCTCTACACAAAAATCTCTAAAATCCCCTGCAGTAGCTGAAGAAATGCCATTGCAGTTCCATAACCTCAACCGCAATGCTCTAGAAAGAGCCCCGAACCGCTACCAGTCCGGAGGTCCTTAATCGCGCATATCAAGTGTGTGCCAGACTTAGGGAGCTTAAGAACATATTTGAATGCAAACTGTAGTCTGTAACTATAACATAATATATAAGATAACATAAAGCTATAATGTTACAATAAAGCTTGGACAAAGAGCTCTACATAAATAGTTCAATATCTGGGTGCTAGTAGCTTTAATTTCCTGAGTTGATTTCACAAATACTAATTTAGAGTTACCGATTGTCAAAATTCCATAGCCTTTTGGTCGATCAACATGTATTA
>MU836654.1:0-25775 GCA_029204225.1 Diphasiastrum complanatum
ATCGATGACTGAGTGCATTTTGGAAGGCGACGTCGATTTGGTTTTCAAATTGGTAGAAAAGTGGTGAGTGGCCTGGTAAGAAAAAAAAAAGTGCAGGTCATTATTTTCAACTTCTGACATCACTGTTGGCCTCTACATACTGTTCTTAGCCTAAGGCAGAAGTTTTAAGCAGTTTTGCGATGGCAAACATGGGAGAGTTCATTTTGAGTGACGATAGCAAATTGGACGGGATTTCCAACTATGCAGTGTGGAAATTCAAAATGAAAAACATACTGATGGAGAAAGACGTGTGGGAAGTCGTCACAGGTGATGAGAGAAGGCCGCCAAATGAAGCAGACATCAAAGTGTTCGACAAAAAGATGAGGAAAGCTTTGACCTTCATTAACTTGTCACTAAAGGATCACATCATTACCCACATTTGTGATGCTATTACACCCAGACAGGCATGGGATGTGCTAAAGGAGCAGTTCGAGACGTCAAATCCATCAAGAATCATGTTTCTGAAGTCAAAGTTGAATAGTGCCCGCATGGAGCAAGGAGAGCACATTCAGACATACATGACCAGAATCAAGACAATGAGAGATGAACTGCATTCTATTGGAGAACGCATATGTGATGTGGAGCTGGTGCATAATGCATTATGCGGCACTGTAGAACCCTATCAGATATTTGTGAGCGGAATAGCATCAAGAGAAAGATTGCCAACCTTTGACGAGCTCACAGGAATCTTGATGCAGGAAGAGCAACGACGAGAAATGGTGAAAGCTAGACGTCAAAATACTGATGATCAGGCACTTGCGACACGCCAAAAACAAGACAAGGGCAAGGGCAAGAAGAAGACTAAACAGCAATCTGCCAAGTCTCAGGAGGATGAGGGATCTTCAGCAAAACTAAGAAGAAAGGCAAGTGCTTCCATTGTGGTAAAAAGGGCCACTGGAAGAGTGAATGTCGCAAATTCCTGGCGGAACAAGGCAAGGGAAAACCAAAACAAGCAAGCAACCTTGTCGATGAAGGTGAGATTGAAGACTCTAGCATCTTCATATCTACATTCTCATCTAATCAAGATGATCAAGCATGGTATATTGACTCAGGAGCCACAAGACACATGACAGGTAACAAGAATTGGTTTAGTAGTTTGAAGGCATTGGATAATGGAACATCTGTTTCACAAGCAAATGGTGAGGGTGCATGATCAAGGGGATAGGCACAGTTTCAATCCAACTGCCTGACGGCAAAAGCAGGATGATCAGGAAGGTACTTTACGTACCAGGTCTGAAGAAAAATCTACTTTCTGTTGGAGTCATTACTGATCAAAAGTTGAAAGTAGAATTCGCCCATGATCGTTGCTTTGTGAAGGATGCGAACCAAAAGTTCAAAGTTATTGCGAATGGAGTAAGAGAGCCCAATACAAAATTGTACAGGTTGAATGCCACAATCAAGGGGCAACATGGACTTGTGTCATCCGTTCCTTCACAAACTGAGTTGTGGCACAAGAGGCTTGGTCACTTGAACTTGGGAAGCCTCAGTTTGATGAGAAAATTGGAGATGGTAACAGGACTGCCTACAATAGAAGATCACTTGAAATCGATGTGTGAATCTTGTATATATGGGAAGCAACATCGAGAGAAGTTCAATAAAGGGGGTGTTGCAAGAGCAAAGAACATCCTGGATTTAATCCACACAGATTTATGCGGGCCCATGAGGACCATGTCCTTAGGAAAAGCCTTCTATTTCATGACCTTTATTGATGATATGTCACGTAAGACGTGGATCTACTTCTTGAAAAAGAAATCAGATGCTTTTGATAACTTCAAGAACTTCAAAAACTTGGTCGAAAATCAGACAGGTAAGAAGATCAAAGTCCTAAGATCAGATAGTGGAGGTGAGTATAAGTCTAATGACTTCAATGATCTTTACGATCAATGTGGAATTAAAAGACAATTTACGCAAGCTCATACTCTTGCTCTCAATGGTGTAGCTGAGCGCAAAAATTGCACGATTGTGGAAAGTGCCAGATCTATGCTAGCTGAGATGAAATTACCAAAATATTTTTGGTCAGAAGCATGTGGCACGGCAGTCTATCTTCAAAATAGAAGTCCTACCATTGTCATACCAAAAATTACACCTGAGGAAGCATTCACAAAGAAGAAGCCAAAGGTGAATCACTTGCGAATCTTTGGATGTAAGGCCTTTGTACATATTCCTAAGGAAGAAAGACGTAAACTTGATGTAAAAGCTATCAAGTGCATATTCCTAGGATATGATGATCGTGTGAAGGGCTATAGATGTTTTGATCCAGTCGAAAACAAAATCCATATAAGATGAGATGTTATCTTTGATGAATCCAAGATGTATGAAGACGAAGATGCTGAGAAGATAGACACATCCAGTAGGAAAAATGGCATAGTGAGGATACCACCTGATGATGATCCATTCATTGACCTTCCGAGTGATGAACATGATGATACATCTCAAGATACTACTACTCAACCTCAAGAAACAGGTTGGAGAGGTAGAGACAAACCTTTTGGTGCAGGAAGGATTGAAATTGCAGGTGACAAACGCAAGGAGAAAGATGTACCGTGGGATACATTTTCACCAGGAAGCCGATCACCTGACAGAAAGCTCCCTAAGTGGTTTGAGAGATTGATGGAGAGCCGTGATATAGATGACTTTCCAGGATCATCTAACCAGGGAGAGCTACGAAGATCAACAAGAGAGAAGATACTACCTGAAAGGTATGAAGCAAATTATGCTCTATTATCCAGCATTATTCAAAGCAAAGAACCGGTGAAGCGAAGGATGATGACATTTGGATCAAAGCCATGGGAGAGGAGATGGAGTCAATTGCTAAGCATAGCACATGGGACTTAGTAGAACCACCAGTTGGCAAGAAATCCATTGGTTGCAAATGGGTATATAGAACTAAGTACCATGCAGATGGAAGCATAGCAAAGCACAAAGCAAGATTGGTAATCAAAGGGTATGCACAAAATAAAGGCATTGACTATGAGGAGACCTTTGCGCCAATGTGTAAGTGGAATGCTCTACGTCTACTTATTGCTTTAGCTTCACATTTTGGTTGGCCTTTGCATCAGATGGATGTGAAATCTGCTTTTCTAAATGGTGAGTTAGAAGAAGAAGTGTTCATGGATCAACCTGAAGGCTTTGTAACGAAAGGACAGGAAAATAAAGTATGTCGCTTGAAGAAAGCGCTTTATGGTCTTAAACAAGCACCACGTGCGTGGTATAGCAGGATTGATGCCCACTTTCACTCAAAGGGGATGGTGAGAACAATTCTGATCCAAATCTATATGTCTTATGCTTTGATGGTATGGTTGCTTTGATTGCTCTTTATGTTGATGACTTGATTATTACGGGAAATAATCAAGAGATGATAGACATAATCAAGAAAGACCTCATGAAACAATTTGAGATGACGGATCTCAGCCTGATGCATTACTGCCTTGGAGTAGAAGTGTGGCAAAAAGGACATGAAGTGGGTTTAACACAGGTGAAATATGTCAAAGAGTTACTACACACGTTTAGGTTGCAGGATTGCAAACCAGTAAACACTCCTATTGAACCAGGTAAAAAGCTTTCTAAGCTTGTTGAATCACAGTCATTTGATGCTACGCTATATAGACAGTTGGTAGGGAGCTTGATTTACCTTACCACAACTAGACCAGATATATGCTATGTTGTTGGCATTGTAAGTCAGTTTATGGCAGCACCTACGGAAACGCATTGGAAAGCAGCTAAACGCATTTTATGTTATGTGAAAGGCACATCAGAGTATGGCTTGATTTACAGGAAGCATGATGGTTTACCTGATTTGTTTGGCTATGTGGATGCGGACTGGGGAGGTGACTATGATGATCGTAGATCCACCACAGGATATATATTCCAGTTTTGTGGTAATTGCTTTTCCTGGTCTAGTAAGAAGCAAAGTACAATTGCTCTTTCCACCACAGAAGCAGAGTATAAGGCAATGTGTAGTGCTGCACAAGAAGCTATATCGTTGAGACAAATCTTGGAAGAGATTGGCATGAAGCAGAAAAATCCCACAACTTTACATAGCGACAGTCAAAGTGGCATTTAGCTAGCAAAGAGTCCAGTGTTCCATGCGAGAACTAAACACATTGAGATTCAATATCACTTCATACGTGAAAGACTGCTAAGTCGTGAAATTCATGTTGTTTATTGTAGCACAGAAGAACAACTAGCTGATATTTTCACTAAGTCACTTACTGATAAGTTTAGATCAAAACTTTCTGTATTTAAAGTTTGTTGACTTTAAAGCTATGTATATGACTGTGTAAAAAGTGACTCTACTTTAAGGGAGAGGGTTAGAATTAAAGTTAGAATCACTATGTGACTGTAAGTGGGTCCTGTCAGTGGATAAGGATCAGTTGGCCTCACCACGAGGCAAGTCGACGGGACACGCGTCCCGCCAACGGCAACCTGGGTCATGCATGGGTTGCCTGAGTGAAAAACTATATGTACAGTGTAATTTCATTTTGAGAAATACAGTTGCTATGTGAGCTTGCTGAGGAGAGTGATTTTCTGTCTGTGTTACTGTGTAGCATGATCTGTGTTCCTGTGCAAAGCAAATTCTAAGTCTTACCTGACACACCAAATGTGTATTGAGTTTTATTGGGACGTCCATGGTTACGAGTTGTGCAAGTAATTCATAACTGGGGCACCGACAAAATTACTTTTGATCATGAGCGTGCGGTCAAAGTAGATTGAATCACTTGGATTATCAAGCCAATAGTCCAAAGAGGGGATGATGATTCATCAACAACACATCATACCTGTGGTTGACAAGTGAAAACCATAAGAGTCCGTTATGACTCTCAAACCAACACTGTCAATTGGAATCAAGCTCTTGCAACAGTGGATTGTACAGTAAGCTATATGTGTCAACACGATAATCAATCTGAAGTGAACGAAATTTTCTTACTGGATCGAACTTTGGACACGCCGTTCACTTTTATATTGAATGTGATAAATCTAGCTTGGATATCAACTGATTTGATTCCAGACTCGATTGAAGATTATCTAATACATGTTAGTCATGCTTTGACTTACGATGGAGAGGTAGAACTTACAGATGAATAGATTCTCAATCATATGGATGCTACAAGATATAGGGTTTAAGATATTTTGAATGAACCAACAATAAAACCACCAAAAGCCATTATATTGAAGGAAGGAAAAATGGCAGGACTATGACAAAGAAACAAGCTAAGCAACACTATAATACAGTCCTGAAATGAGAAAAATCATCTCGAAGAGTTGATGCCAAGTATTTACCACTTTTATTAAATAAAGGAAAAGGGAAGGAATTGAATAAACTGCCAGCATTGGGCAAGCAGCCGGCTTGGCAAAAAATAGTTTTTGAGAAAGCTTCAGATTACATCAGGAGTCACGTTGCCAGCCCTTGACAATTGTCCTTATTATTTACCAATGCCAAGACGCAATAAGTGGAAAGATTTGGGGATTCCTTTGGATCAAATCAGTATCCATACCCCAAGTTGGCCCATAAGTCATCAGATTTACAATTGGCAGATATCCGTTGATTTCAACAAGGCCTTACAATTTTATGCGGCCGAGTATAGACGTTCGTCAAATCCAACCGTTAGGCAATCTACGCATTTTGCAAATGATTTGACAATGTTGGCGTCTGTAGCAACAAGGTGGGATGATTGCCTTCCTCAATTGGCTATCGATCCAAATAACCAATGGTGTCCGACAGTGTTCAAGACCAATTGCCACTTGCCAGATTGTACTATCGTGCTGCGATGCTGGGCGAACAATGGAAATCAATATTTACGGCATGGACCACACCAAAATGGATTGCCGGGGCAAATAAGTGCTTTTTACCGCACATGAAAGACTTCAACACGACGCGTCTGGAATTCATGGAGAAGGTGCAGTACCATCTCATCAAGGTACGACGCGAGCAAAACCAGAGCCCCAAATGAATACATCTCGCGAGGCGTCATGGGACCACCAACAATTTTGCTGGGGGATATTGTTGGAGGGTTTGCGGATCCCAAGGCAACCCTAATCCTAGTTGATAAGTGAGAGGGATTTGGCATCCTATGTGTGTAAGCCCAGCCCGATGATCACATAGTTATTTGATTAGTTACAAGTCAATAAAAGGACTTTAGGCCTTTTTGCAAGACTTTCAATGTCGCGGGCCTAAATGTCAAGTTAGTTAATAATATAGGGGTCCCCACCAAAATTCAATTTTAAATTGGTTCCCTCCAATTTTGAATGGGTTCTCACTCTTTCATAAATTTGAATAGTTAGGGAGGTAGAAATGGACCAATAGGATTTTGAGGCCAAGGACCTCCTCTCCACTATAAATATGGGCAAACTCGAGTTGCTCCTCATGTTTAAATCTTCATTTCAATATAAGTAGATTGGCTCTCTTATGGAATGGACTTGTGAATGTCCTTGCTCTCTGTCCTTTTTCCTCCATCTCTCATGCTTTTTGTTGTATTTGCTACTTATTGGATCTGAATATTATTGGGATTGTATGTTCTTATGCTTTTTAGAGAGAGAGAGAGAGAGAGAGAGAGAGAGAGAGAGAGAGAGAGAGAGAGAGAGAGAGAGAGAGAGAGAGAGAGAGAGAGAGAGAGAGAGAGAGAGAGAGAGAGAGAGAGAGAGAGAGAGAGAGAGAGAGAGAGAGAGAAGCAAGTATCTATCTCTATGTGGATTGTAGGGTTAGTGGATGTAGTGTTAATGGACATAGTGTTAATGCTTAGGGTTAATGGATGTTAGAGTTAGATGTGGATCTTCCATACATGCTGAATTCTGAGATATGCTATCGCTCTCATGGGATCGAACCTACGCGTGACAACTAACTTCATCTCGTTGATGCTAGATTGCTTGGATCTTGGGTTGAGGATAGGCTAGAAAATAAATCCCGCTACAATTTTGGCGCCGTTGCCAGGGAGCTACGCCAATTTTAGATTGCAGCATTTTTGGTAGATGGTTAGCTTGCATTAGGCATCTTGTTGTGGCATGAATAAGTTTAAAATTGCATTTTAGGGTTAGATTGAGGGCAATTTTTCTTGATTTGAGTGGATCTTCTTGTTTGAAATCTAATCTTCTTGTTGAACAAAGATAGCTATTCAAATCACAATTCTTAAATCCATTTCAGTTTGAGAAATCAAAGAAAACAACAAAAATCGGTCAATTCTGTCAAATTTGAACAAAAAGGAGTCAAAATTGTCATCAGATCTAATAACTTTTATCCTCTTACAAGAAACCTTCGCCGAGTTGCAGGAAGCTTCGGTTTCGCTCGCAGATCTTTCAAATTGAACAACGAAGATTCATTCCCAGCAGATTTGCAAAAAACATCAAAATGACCATAAAAAACCACTAAAATTCTAAAATATATAGAAAAAGAACCTTCGTCCGATTCACTGTGCATAGGTGTGATTCAGATCTATCTACTGCCAGGTCGACAAAGATTAATACCAAAAATAGAAGGCTAAAGTGATTGTTTATCTAGTTGTTGGAGTGCAGTTTATCATTACTTTTGTAGTGATGGACTTACCTGACGCACCAAATGTGTATCGAGTTTTATTGAGAGAAAGTGATAAACCTAGCTTGGATATCAACTGAACCGATTTCAGACCCAATTTAAGATGATCTAATACATGTTAGTCATGCTTTGACTTACAATGGAGAGGCAGAACTTACGGATGAACAGATTCTCAATCATATGGATCCTACAAGATATGGGGTTCAAGATATTCCAGATGAACCAACAATAAAACCGCCAAAAGCACTCATATTGAAGGAAGGCAAAATGGCAGGACCTATGACAAAGAAACAAGCTAAGCAACACTACAATACGGTCCTGAAATGGGAAAATTTATCTCAACTTAAGGTGATGCTAAGAATGTCCCACCTTTATTGGATAAAAAAATAGGAAAGGAATTGGATAAACTACCAACATTGGCGGCTTGGCAAAAAATGATTTTTGAGAAAGCTCTGGATTCCATCAGGAGTTACGTTGCCAGCCCTCGACAATTGCGGGTAGATCTTTATTATTTACCAATGCCAAGACGCAATAAGTGGAAAGATTTGGGGATTCCTTTGGATCAAATCAGTATCCAAATCCCAAATTGGCCAAATAATTCATCAGATTTACAGTTGGCAGATATCCGTTGATTTCAACAAGGCCTTACAGTTTTATGCGGCCGAGTATAGACATTCGCCAGATCCAACCATTAGGCAATCTGTGCATTTTGCAAACGATTTGACAATGTTGGCATCCATAGCAACAAGGTGGGATGATTGCCTTCCTCAATTGGCTTTCGATTCTAATAAACCAATGGCGTCCGACAGTGTTCAAGACCAATTGCCACTTGCCAGATTGTACTATCGTGTTGCGATGTTGGGCAGACAATGGGAATCAAGATTTACGGCATGGACCACATCAAAATGGATTGTCGGGGTGATTAAGTGCTTTTTACCACACAAGAAAGACTTCAAAAAGGCGCGTCGGGAATTCTTGGAGAAGGTGCAATACCATCTCATCAAGGTACACTCATCAAGGTACGACGTGAGCAGAACAAGAGCCCCAAATGAATAAATCTTGCGAAGTGTCATGGGACCACCACCAATTTTGGTGGGAAATACTGTTGGAGGGTTTGCAGATCTCAAGGCAACCCTAACCCTAGTTAATAAGTGAGAGGGATTTGGCACCCTGCATGTGTAAGTCCAACCTGATGATCACATAGTTATTTGATAATTAGAAAGTCCATAAAAGGACTTTAGGCCTTTTTGTGGGACTTTTAATGTCGCAGGCCTAAATGTCAAGTTAGTTAATAAAATAGGGGTCTCCACCAAAATTCAAATTCAAATTGGTTCCCTCCAATTTTGAATGGGTTCCCACTCTTTTTTAAATTTGAATAGTTAGAGAGGTAGAAATGGACCAATAGGATTTTGATCCAAGGTCTTGTCTCCACTATAAATAGTCACAAACTCGAGTTGCTCCTCATGTTCAAATCTTCATTTCAACGTGAGCAGATTGGCTCTCTTATGGAATGGACTTGTGAATGTCCTTGCTCTCTATCATTTTTCCTCCATCTCTCATGCTTTTGTTGTAATTGCTACTTATTGGATTTAAATATTATTAGGATTGTATGTTCTTATGCTTTATGTGAGAGATAAAGGGAGAGAGAGAAAGAGAAGCAAGTATCTATCTCATTGTGGATCGTAGGATTAAGGGATGTAGTGTTAATGGACGTAGTATTAATGCTTAGGGTTAATGGATGTTAGAGTTAGATGTGGATCTTCCATACATGCTGAATTCTGAAATATGTTATCGCTCTCATGGGATCGATGAACCTACGCGTGACAACTAACTTCATCTCCTTGGTGCTAGATTGCTTGGATCTTGGGTTGAGGATAGGCTAGAAAATAAATCCCGCTACAATTTTGGTGCCGTTCCCGAGGAGCTACGCCAATTTTTCAGATTGCAGCATTTTTGGTAGATGGTTAGCTTATATTAGGCATCTTGTTGTGGCATGAATAAAGTTAAAATTGCATTTTAGGGTTAGATTGAGGGTGTTTTTGCTTGATTTGAGTGTATCTTCTTGTTTGAAATCTAATCTAATTGTTGAACATGGATAGCTATTCAGATTACAATTCTTAAGATCCATTTGGATCCGAGAAATTTAAAAAAACAACAAAAATCGTCAATGCTGTTAGATTTGAGCAAAAAGGAGGCAAAATTGTCATCAGATCAGAGAACTTTTTATTCTCTTACAAAAAACTTTCGTCGAGTTGCAGGAAGCTTCGGTTTCACTCACAAATCCTTCAGATTGGACGACGAAGATTAATTTCCAGCAAATTTGCAAAAACATCAAAAAAACTTTAAAAAAACCACCAAAACCCTAAAAAGTACAAAAAAAGAACCTTCGTCTGATTTACTGTGCATAGGTGTGATTCAGATCTATCTACTGCCAGGTTGGCCAAGATTAATACCAAAAATAGAAGGCCAAAGTGACTGTTCATCTAGTTGTTGGTAACCTTTTGTGAAAAATTTACAAATTTCTGCAAAAATATCAGTTCTCTGAGAAGAACCTTTGCCTAAACCTTCGCCAGAGTCTGTGTCAGTTTCACTTACTATTTTTGATAATCAGTAAGTTGGGCGAAGGTTTCCCAAAAGATCAGTTGTCACATTGTCATATTTTTATAAAAAAATATCTTTTTTACAAAAATACCAATATTACTCTTGATTCTTGACCAGATCCTTCGTCGAGTTTTATGAGATTTCTAAATATAGTAATTGTGAGTTCGGCTCTATCAGGATCTTCCAAAAAGTCAATTTTTACTCTCGCCAAACTAAAAAAATACCTATTTGTTGTCAGAAAGAACCTTCGTCAGTTCTACCATATATTTATCTGTGTCAAGTTTCTCCACTGTAAAGTCGACGAAGGTTAATTTTATCATATTTGTCAATAAATAGCCAGATCAGTGATTTTTTAATCGAAAATAGCAATGAAGAACCTTCGCCGAGTCTATCTTCGCCGAAACTATTCTTAGGTTCTGATTTACCATATCTAGCCAATGTCAAATTTTTGATCCATTCTGATATATTCTGATGAAAAAAATCTTCATTTTTAGTGTCGATCACTTGATCAAGATCTATTTTTTGAGATAAAAAATCTGATTATTTTCAAGTGATAAAGTTTTTATAGACTTGATCTGATCTGAACTGAGCAAGGATTTTAGTTGAAAAATCTAGATCCAATCTCATTGTCTGATTGATTCAATTTGGAATTATGGCTGAAGGAGGATCAATGAACCCACCACCAATTATTGTTAGAAGGTCTCCTCATCTAGATATACCAAAATACAATGGGTTATCTGATTCCATCATATTTCTCCAAATGTTTTCTGAATTGTGTAGGGTTTATGGAGAAGTTTTTCCACAAGATAAACTTCAGCTATTCCCTATGGCCTTAACTGGAACTGCTCAAGATTGGTTTTTTAACCAAGATGAAGCAGAACGACAAGATTGGGAAGTGGTTAAAGTCGCTCTCATTACGAGATTTAAGCCCAGAAAATTTATGGAAGATCTCTTTCTCCTTTTAATTAAAATTAAAATGGGAAAGAGAGAGGTAGTAAGAGATTATATTGAACGGGCCAAACACCTCATATCTAAGTGTGATCCGATCTAATCAATGAAGATGCTTTGATTATGTGGTTTTTAGTAGGTCTACCCAAATGGATTAGATATGAGCTGAAACGCCATACTGAATACACTACGATACAAAGCACTATGGCTTATGCAATTCATGCGGAGGATGAAGATTCTGATGATGAACCAAATATTGGAATGTTGTCGTATACAGTAGGGCAAACCACGACAACATCCACCACTTTTGCATCAACGAATATCAATGCTACTATAGAGAAGATGATTGACGAGTTTCAGAAACTTGGTCAGAAGTAGCAGATCCAGCTAGATAAGATGCAGTCCCAATTAGACAAAAAATTGAAATATCTTGAATAAGTTCAAGCTAATTATAGCAAAGCAACCGACCAGCTTCTTAAGACTTTTCCTAGTCTGGTATTCAATTTGTGTGGGAAATCACACCATCAACGAATGTCCATCGCTAAAAACACGAATGACAGATCATATTTGTCATTTGTGCAATTCTATAGGTCATGAAACAACCTTTTTCTCGTTTAATCCTTGGATTATCCAGCAAAGGTATGCTAAGCTTCAGTATCAAGAACCTACTTATTCAAAGGGGCTTGACAGAAAGACTTTTAACTTTGGCCTTGGATTTCCAGAATGACTAGCTCTACCAACTTCAATGGAAGAGAGTCCTCCTCCTGCTAATTTAATCGAACCAGAACCTCATTTGTGGAACGACGCCAAATGCTCACAGATTCACTGCCTCTGTGAACACGGCTTTGTCTCTTTTCTTTCTTTTATTGCTTCTGACGTTATAGTTTGTTATGGATAATCCACTCTAAATCCACAACCACACACAATATGAATGGAAGGGCATGATCATAGGGGCATCACTCAAGAAAACCATCATGATCAAGGAGCTTAATGCAGCATCAAACTCATGGGAAATCTTATTACTAAGCATGGAGTAGATACAATGCAAAAAGCTCCTCTTCACAAAGAGGGAGTCTCTTAAATAAGCAAAAGAGCTCCTTAGGTGGCATCCTAGTGGAATTTCCACATTTCACAAATTAGAAGTGGAATATTGCTCTCCACTAGAGGTCACCATCAAAAGGTGGCTCACTCTACTTTCTTTAAGAGAGGTCTACTTGCATTTATTGCATTTGCTTAGAAATACTAGTTCCTACATGGTCATTCCATCTTCCGGGATTCACCATGAGGCTTACACAATTCTTACTTGTTTTTCCTAGCTAGTATTTCTCGGCTCTCATACTCGGCTCTCAGTCTTCATTAGTCTCATCTTCTCAGAGACCTCCTCGGTCTAAGGTGAGAGGTGCTCTTGAGTTGCTCTGTTCGAGTATCTTGGGGATTCGTCAGAATCAGCCAACAAGACGTAATCTCTAGTAGATTTACGACTATCTGGATCTCGTACCCAATTTGCATCAGCAAATTCATCGAGTTATAAATCTTCAATGACTTGCCCATCATCATGCCTCTTTGTTTCAACTCATGCAATTCTTGCCATGCCCCCCTTGTAGACTAGGTTGGGATTTACAGTTCCCTTTTAGTATTTGAGCACTCTCTTGGCTGCAAATCCAATGGGTTTTTCTTGGATTGTTGGCAGATCTTCCAACCAATCCTACTACCATGGAAATGTCAAGCCTTGCTCCAACCATCGCACACATCAATGAACCAACTAAGCTTCGGTAGGATTTCCCTCTTTATTGTTTCAATATCTAGACTTTGCTCACTTGTAAGCTTGCAACTCATGTCTATTGGAGAATATTGGGTTGCAATCACTCATCCCAAAATGCTCCAAGATTCATAATATGTAATTTGACTAGTTTAACCAAGTAGTCTGATTCTTCCTATCCCTACTGACTTTGCCATTTCAAAGCTGGAAGTTAGTTGCTCTTTAGTGATTTTTAATAATGTTTGATTGTAGTGGCTTCCCACTCATATTCAATTCAAACAAGAAGGGAGGTAGGAATTGGCTAGTAGGCATTGAGGCCAAGCGCCCTAAAATCCACTATGTATGGTGGAACATTGTATGTCAATTTCATGTTCAATCAAGAAGTGGAACCTTTGCAATTGAATGTCCTTGCTATTTGTCTCCCTGTTCCATTAAGTCAATTTTCTCAGCATATGTAGGAACATCATTTCATGTAGAAACTATTTCCCAATGTTGATATGTAGATTTGTTTATTGACCACTTTAACACACAAAGAGCACCATCCTACAACTAGTCACACATAACACACATTTTTCGTATAGACATAGAGTGTTTGGTCCATGTACTAGAAGTCTGGTTCATATACTTAGTTAAATTGCCGATTAAAGACAAACGATACTCTGATGGTGTGCGAGAATGGCATCAAAAACAAAATTGGTTAATTCTACAATTTATTAGATTTTATTTACAGATATTTTTGCCATTTTTTGCGTGCACACATGCGTGCATTCTAAATTTTTTTTTAAAAACACATTTAGTGGATTTTTCCCACGGTACGGAACGAAACCGTTCCGTATGGAACGTTCCTCTTGCTCCATCTCTCAAATGTTATTGCTATTTTGATGTTATTTGGTTTTTTTAATTGTTGGATTTGCATCTTCTTTCTATTTGTATGAGAGAGAGAGAGAGAGAGAGAGAGAGAGAGAGAGAGAGAGAGAGAGAGAGAGAGAGAGAGAGAGAGAGAGGAGAGAGAGAGAGAGAGAGAGAGAGAGAGAGAGAGAGAGAGAGAGAGGAGAGAGAGAGAGAGAGAGAGAGAGAGAGAGAGAGAGAGAGAGAGAGAGAAGCTTGATCTTGGAGACTAGGGTTAATGGATCATAGTGTTAGATGTTGAATCATAAGCATCTTGTGATTAATCTGAAAGTATACTTACTCTCATGGATCGAACTATCGTGTGACATATTAGAATCCGCTTCATATCTTGAATGCCTTGCAGGTGCTTAGATTTAGGGTTGAAGGTGGACATGAAAGTCCCTACAAAGTGTGAGGGGATGCTCCTTAGTAGGAAGTAGTGCAAGTTAAGAAAACACAGTTTAAACACCCAACCGGATCAATCACCACAGCACAACGTCAAGTGCAACAAGACAAGACAACAGAATTGCTCTCCACAAACTGTATATTCAACTGATAAGTAAGTACAAAGATAAGTTGCTTAAAAGCACTCAAAGGGCTCGTAAAAGAAAGATGACGGCTCGATAACTCTAGAACTAAGCACACGTGGTGCCGTCGAAATAAGGAAGCACTGTATAAGTCGATCATTGCTATTTTAAGTCTCTCCCTCAATGATCAACGTCTCTCTTTATTTTAGAGTTTACTCTATTCATGGAACATACCTCCAAGATAGTACTACAAGTAAAGGCTTTTTACATAACCAGATCTAAGCCAAGTTTGGCTCTAAAAGTCTCAAACTTTTCTTTACCTAAAGCTTTCGTAAATATATCAGCAACTTGTAATAACGTAGAACAATGTACAATACTTATATCTTCAGATTGTAGCTTCTCACGCACAAAGTGATATTTTACCTCAATATGTTTATTCCTTGCGTGAAAGATAGGATTCTTAGCCAATTGTATTCCACTTTGACTGTCACAGAAAATAACAGTAGGATTTACCTGCTTCATGCCAATCTCACATAACAACTTACGTAGCCAAACAGCTTCCTGGGTAGCAGAACTCAACGCTTTATATTCAGCTTCTATAGAAGAAAGAGAAATAGTATCTTGCTTCTTGCTAGACCATGAAAAAAAACTGCTACCAAAATTGAAGGCATAACCTGTTGTTGACTTTCTATCATCTATACTTCCTGCCCAATCAACGTCAACATAACCCTGCAACTTAGGTAAAACACTTTGTCTTTTGTAGATTAGGCCAAGGTTAGGTGTAGCTTTCACATACCTCAAAATCCTTTTTGCAGCTTTCCAATGGTATAGTGGGTGATGACATGAATTGGCTAATCAAACTTACAGCATAGCAGATATCAGGACATGTAGTCGTAAGATATATCAAACTCCCAACTAGCTGACGAAATAGAGTAGCGTCAACATGTGCACTATCATCAATACGAGATAAGTTCTTACCAGCTTCGCAAGGGGTGATGGAAGTTTGCACTCTGTTATGTGAAATCTCTCCAATATCTCGCCCACAGACTTGTTTTGACATAACCTGATATCATTGCCAGTTTGCCATACTTCGACACCCAAGCAATAGTGCATAAGGTCTAAATCTGTCATCTCAAACTGCTTGCATAAGTTAGCTTTGATAGAATGAGTGAGGTTCTCATCATTGCCCGTGATAATGATATCATCAGCGTAAAGTACAATCAAGGCAATGCTATCATCATTATAAGGACATAAAGATTTGGATCTCAATTTGTTCTTACAAACCCATGAGAAAGAAAGTAGTTGTCAATGCGTCCATACCATGCGCGTGGTGCTTGCTTAAGCCATAAAGTGCTTTGTGTAGTTTACATACCCTCTGTTCTTGCCCTTTTGCCATGAAGCCCTGCGATTGGACCCTGTAAACTTCTTCCTCTAAGTCACCATTCAAAAATGCGGACTTCACATCCATTTGATGGATCTTCCACCCAAAATGAGATGTTAGGGGAATGATAAGGCGTAGCATAGTCCACTTAGCCACTGGAGCAAATGCCTCTTCATAGTCAATTCCTTGCTTTGCTCATAACCCTTCACTACTAGGCATGCCTTATGCTTTGCTATCGTGCCATCCGCATGAAACTTTGTTCTAAACACCCATTTGTTGTCAATGGGTTTCTTTCCAAGTGGTAGATCAACCAACTCCCATGTATCATGCATGTGGATGGATTCTATCTCCTCTTCCATTGACCTTTGCCACTCTTTGTGATCTTTTGCCTCATCAAAGGTTGATGGCTCTCGACACTTCAAAAAGTCACTCATTAGGGCATAGTTCACATGAAAACGATCGAGAGACTTCCTTTCTCGCGTTGATCTTCTCACTTCTCCTTGTGTTGTAGATCCTGGTTGATTTAGCTTTGCATCCTTCATGATCTTTTCATACCATTTTGGTATCTTAGATTCAAGTGATACACTACATGGAGAGTATGTATCCCAAGGAGTGTCTAAGTAATGTCTCTTACTTCCAACCGATTTCTCCTTTATTGCTCCTATTGGAAAGTACCTCTTCCTAAGCTCTTGAATAGGTGGTGTCATTTCATACTCGCTCTCTCAACTCTCGACTTCACATGCATCATCTTGTGGAGCATCTTCTTCATCTTCTTCTCCAAAATTGTGTGAAGTCTTTTGATGCTTTCACCACTTGCATGGTCTTCATCTTCATACCTATGCGTCTCATCAAAGACTACATCCTTGCTAATGTGAATCTTGTTCATTACAGGATCAAAACACCAGTATGCCTTCGTCCTCTCGTCATAACCGACAAAGATACACTTGATTGCTTTGGCATCAAGTTTCTTTCGCTCCTCCTTTGGCACATGTACGCCTTACATCCAATGACACGAAACTTGTCACTTTTTGGCTTTATTCCTGTAAATGCTTCTTCGGGAGTCACATTTGGAACCGCAACTGTAGGGCTGCTGTTTTGCAAGAACGTTGCCGCACTGCACGCTTTCGACCAAAGTGAATCGGTCAAGCCCATTTGCTTCATCATGGAGCGTGCACTCTCCATAATAGTCCTGTTTTTCCTTTCAACTACACCATTACTATGCGGCGTGTGTGACTGTGTGAATTTTCTTTTGATGCCGTGTTCTTTGCAAAAGTCCTCAAAATTATCAGATTTGTATTCGCCCCCTCTATCAGATCTTAGCACTTTAATGTGTGCATCCAGTTGGTTCTCTACCAAAGTCTTGAACTCCTTGAAACGAGCAAAAGCGTCAAATTTCTTTTTCAAGAAATAAATCCATGTCCTCCTAGAGTAATAATCTATGAAGGTCATATAATAATATGCTTTCCCCAATGACATTGTCTTTATTGGGCCGCACAGGGCGTTGTGAATGAGTTCCAGCGGTTTCTTAGCTCTTGCAGCTCCACCTTTCTTGAATGTCTCCCTGTGATGCTTTCCCATGACACATCCTTCACATATTGCATGATGATCATGATCTTGCAATGCTGGTAACTCTATTACCATCTTCAGCTTCGCCATCAATCTCAAGCTCCCATAGTTCAAATGACCAAGTCTTCTGTGCCACAACTCAGATTGAGATGCTGTTGAGATAGCCAAACCATATTCTCCTAGTTTTGCAGCATCCAATTTATAAAGGCCACAGTTACTATCTCTATAACCCTTCGTCACCACTTTATGGTTGTGGTTCATATCCCTCATAAGGCATCCATCCTTGACAAATTCAACCTTAAAATGTTGAGTTGCCATTACACCAACAGAAAGCAAACTCTTTTTGAGTCCAGGAACATAAAGCACATTAGGGATGTTCTTGATTTTACCATCAAGAAACTGTACAGGTACATTGGCCACACCCTGTACTTGGCATTCCTCCCCATTGGCTTGAGTGACCTTATCCCCATCATGGATTGGTGAGAATTTTTCAAACCTTCACGTTTCCCGGTCATAGGCCTTGTGGCACCCGAATCTATGAACCATCTGGCACCATCATCAAATTGGGATGCCAATGCCGATGAGAAGACACTTGTCTCGTCATCTTCTCCATCATCTTCGGCAATGTTGCCTTGTTGAGTCACTTTTCGTGCCTTTATGTTCGCTTTCTTCTTGTAACACTCGCGTGCCCAATGACCCGATTTATGGCAATAGTAACATTTGCCTTTCTTCTTCTTTTTCCCTTTCGATGATGACTCTCCCTCATCATCATCGTCCTTGGATTTCTTAGGAATCCTTTTCCATCCTTTCTGTTTGCCTTTAGCAAGCAAGGCTTGATCCTCCTGTGGGGTTTGTCTTGACTTCACCACTTCGCGACGCGGCTCTTCCTGCAACATGATTCCATGGAAGTCTTCAAAAGTAGGCAACCTCTCCCTCGAAGCAATGCGCTCACGAACATATGTAGCCCTTCTGAGACATCGCTCATTGTGGTATGTACCAATTCAACGTACCTAATTGGTTCTCCATTTGCCATAAGTTGATCTCTCAGCTCCTTTATCCTGGTGAAGAAAGATCCCACTGATTCACTTTCTTCCATCCTTACTGCGTTCAATCTCGACTTTAAGAACATGGCCCGAGCTGGATTGCAAGTTTGAAATTGCATTTTAAGAGCTTTCCAAGCTCCCCTAGCCGTCGTGGCATCACTTATATGAGTGACTACATGGTCTTTCACTGAAAGATTGATTAAGGACAATGCTCTCTGCGCCTTTTTATCAAAGGCCCTCATGTCACCTGGAGTAGTATTTGGACGGACTTCAATACCTGCCACAATCTCCCATAACTCTTTCTCCATCAAAATGCTCTTCATTTTGAATTTCCAGATGTTGTAGTTAGAAGCCCTATCAAGTTTGCTTGCATCGCCCAAAATTGCCTCATTGATGTTTGCCATCTCCAAACTGCTTGAAACTCCACCTGTAGGCTATAAAGTGTATGCCAAAGCCAACCGTGATGTCAGAAATCACAAATAATGACCTACAATTTTTGGATTACCAGGCCACCTGTTGCTCTTTCACCAAATTGAAAGCCAAACTGGCGTCGCTTTCCAAAATGCTTCTCGTCACCAACTCCCAACTACTTGCCCAGTGGAATGGTGAAATCACTTCTGGCGCGTTTCGAACACTTTCTCCATGGCAATCACTCTGTTTTGGTGTACCATACTTGCAGGTACAGTCAGGGTGCCCTTCGTTTGGAGGCTATAGCCTTTCGTTTGGCCAAAATAGGCTAAAGGAGGTGAAAATAAGGGCAATCTGGGTTTTTGAAACTGTTCTTCAGTATGAAGAAACTCCACCTTTCACAAAACTTGGGACCCAACAATTTTTTTCACCTTGAAAATTTTAATGAGAAGAAGGGTGCCTTTGCCCTTCAATTCTTCAGGACCTTTTCAAAGCCCATCTAACGGTGATCCTCCATGCTGTGGCCCACGTTCTTTCTTGAGAACTCCATCTTGGCCATTGTCTTCGATCCAACGATCCACAAGGAGGTCGTGCATTTAGAGCTTCACTTCAAAGCACAAAGCACTTAATTACACTAGATGCCAGAATGGGTGAGGGCGCGCGAGGTCTGTCCGTGGCCTCTCTCGGCCATCTCCTCTTTCCACGGCTATGGCGATTATAGAGGGTTTTAGAAAAACCAAGGCTAACTTTTCAAGCTCTCCTCCTACTCTCCACGGCAGTAAGCGGCCTTCTGAAATTGTCTTCCCAGCACTAGGGCGCCCTCCATCATGCACTTACAGTGCTAGAAAATGATCTCCTACAACCAAAGATCCACAGTTTTATTCTCTGTAAACCCTAGTCATGAGGAAGAAGAAAGACTTCTTGAGCTATGCTCAGATTTTCTCTGAGCCACTTTTTGCAGCCTTCTACTGCACTCAGGTTGCCCTACAGTCAGCCATCACCTGCTTCAAACAAATCTTCAATTGGCTTCAAATTGAATCCACAGTAGGCAGCCTTTCTACGGAGTTCTTTGCTTCCGTTTAGCTTCTCATTTCAGCCGACAATCCCCTGCCTTTGAATCTTCTTACAGTTTCGAGCTATCCCACGAATCTCCACAGACTTGGTTTTGTGCTTCCTAGCCCACAAACCGTCGTGAATTCGCAGCTCTCTGTTCTTGTCCAGTTATTCAAGCCACCAAGGGCTCTGATACCAAGTTAAGAAAACACAGTTTAAACACCCGACCGGATCAATTACCACAGCACAACGTCAAGTGCAACAAGGCAAGACAACAGAATTGTTCTCCACAAACTGTATATTCAACTGATAAGTAAGTACAAAGATAAGTTGCTTAAAAGCACTCAAAGGGCTCGTAAAAGAAAGACGGCCCGATAACTCTAGAACTAAGCACACGTGGTGCCGTTGAAATAAGAAAGCACATTATAAGTCGATCATTGCTATTTTAATTGTGCATGCACAAGAAGAGTAAGGCGAATTAGAGCACCAGGAGGTATGAGTGAGATTGAGGAACCTCAAGCAATTAGGAAGTCAAGCAAGACTAGATGAATGCCAAAACGATATGATGACATGATATTAGTGGTAGAAAAGGTGCCATTGAGCTAAAGAAAGCTATAAATTTATCTCAAAAAGATGAGTGGATGCAAGCCATGGGTGAAGAGATGGAGGCCATTGGAATAAATAAGGCCTAGACTCTAGTCACTTTTCCTCCATGAAAGAATGTAATCAGATGTTGTTGGGTATGTAAGTCAAAGTATGGGGAAAAAGGAAAATTAAACAGATCTAAGGCCATAATAGTCACAAAGAAATGTGCACATGTGGAGGGGGGTTGATTTTGAAGACATTTTTGCCCCTGACATGAGTATTGGGTCAATTCGCTTGCTATTAGCATGGGCAACAATAAACAATCTGCACATACATCAAATGGACGTTAGGATAACGTTCCTCAATGGCAAACTGAACGAAAAGGTGAACATGAAGCAATCGAAGGAGTTTACCAAAGGAAACAATTTGGTTTACAGATTAGAGAGAACCTTCTATGGACTGAAGCAAGCTTCAAGAGTCTGGTATGAGAAAATAGAATCATTCTTTGCAAAAAATGGCTTCAAGAGGAGTCAATCGGACACAAGCACTTTTCATAAGGAAATCATCATATCTCCATAGCATTCATATGTGCATGACATTATCATGGTAAGCGACATATGAGACTTAATAGATGAATGTAAGACGAGTCTGTGGAAGAATTTTGACATGAAGGATCTTGGTGAACTATGTAATTCCCTAGAATTAAAGTTAAAAGAAACAGAGAAGACGGGTGGATCAAATTGTCATAGGAAAGCTATGTGAAGGGATTGATAAAAAAGTTTAGAATGGAAAACAACAATATTGTTTCAACACCAATTGAGCCATGGAAAACAATAATATTGTTTCCACACAAATTGAGCCATGGCTAAATCGAAGTGCTTGCATGAGACCATAGAACGAGCAAGAAAGAATGAACATGAAAAGTAACCCTACATGAGTCTAGTTGGATCATTGATGTACGTAGCGATTTGCACCATGGGAGACATTTCAACGGCAGTGAACAAACTGAGCCAACCACCTGAATGACCTTGGATTGGATCATTGGAATGTGGCAAACGGGTGCTAAAGTACTTGCATAGAACCATAAATATGGAATTGTATACTCAGAGGTTGAAAACACAATTACAAGATATGCCGATTTTGATTGGGGAGGAGATGTGGACGATAAGAAATCCACGTCAAGATATGTATTCATTATGGCAGGAGCAATTACGATCGCCAAGTGAAGATCTCCTTAGGTCTTGCTACATGCAACCAAAAGGACACTTATGGAGTAAAACCACCCAACCAACATGAATGGCTAGTCAAAACCCTATCTACTTCACCCCCCAAGCCAAGGACCAAGGTGACTGAATGCAAGAGAGGAGATGATCCTTGCTTCTGAAATCAGAAAAAAACAATGAGGAGATGGGCGAGTTCCTATAGGATATATATTCTCCAAAAGCTAGAGAATATTTCCTCTAGGATCCCTCCAATCCTATCAAAAGCATTTGACCTCCTATTCTTGCACCGAAGGCTATCAATCACCATGCAAAAGCTCCATAGATCCAATTACGGTACTTGGGCATTCATAAGATTTTTAAATTATGTTATTGGCCAAGCTTGGAATGACGTGGCATAACTAATAACCTTATACACTGGAGTATCGGCTATTTATGTCAAGAATTATTCTGAATCCCACATACAAACCTGGACATAACATGAGATGTGATCAATTGGGCCAGTACTAAGCAGAAGTCAGTGGCCTTGTCCACGACAAAGGCAGAGAATATATGGCTCTGTGCCATGCATCTAAAGAATACATGTGGATTAGGAACTTTTGCAAGGTAGTTGGAATAAAAGCTAAGGGTTTTAAGTTGCAAAGTGATAACCAAGGGTGCATATTTGTGTGGTAAAAAGGGGAGTTTAATAAAAGAAGCAAACACATCAGTTTGCAATACCATATCTAAGGGATTCAGTGCAATTAGAAGAAATCTGTCTAGATTACTATCCTACTAGAGAAATGATAACTATTATAGTGACAAGAGTCTTAATAGAGAGAGATTTGTTATGCTCAGAGATGCAATTGGAATAAAGCAAAACTTTAGACATTAGGGGGGTGTTTGAATTTTGGGAGGGATTGCTAGCTTTGTTTTCAATTCAAACCCTAGGTTAATGGTCGTGTAATTGTCTAATGAACCAGAAGTGTTAGTTACATAAGGCTGGTCAGTTTTTCATCATGACTTTGGCCACGACAAGGGTCATGTCCTCCAGGACATGACTGAAATCATGATTTTGGTTTGTCACTAGAAAATGCATTTTTGACAGATAAAGCTTCAAGCCTCCTTGGCGTGATGGTGTAATCGAGTATATGTACCTTGGTTTACGATGAATCAATACACCTTTTGTTGTCATCATACGTTTGATCATTGCTGTATTTTCTACTTTGCTAATTATCAGTGAATTGTTTACATGCTACTTGCGAATTCTAATAGAATGGCATAAATTAATATTTCCAACACTCTACATGTGCCATGATGGTGTCTCCTTCCATCATTATTGAATGCATCAGTTTGGTTCTGAGAAATAAGCTCTGAAGATGTATTCTTGTTCTAGTCCAGTTTGGGTCAATACTTCTCCTTAGAGGTTTGGGCAAATCTAACTTGCCTTGCAGGTGAGTCACTTAGGGAAAGACAAATAAGAACATAAGCCTACTCTTCCCTTGCCAAAGTAATCATTTCTTTCTTCTTGTAACCTCCTGAGCTCTTCTTCTAGTAATTGCTTCAAGAAACTTTGTAATACAAGGGGTTCTATGGCTGAACTCTCCATGATTTTTCAGAGGCTCTTCTCCCTTAGGATAAAATGCATCCTCCATTTTCACAATGAAAGTTGGAGCCATCAAACTTCTCCATGGCCCACTTAGTGTCAATGAAATTGACTGTGAACATGATCTTTCGTTTACGCTGATATGAATGGTGAAGAGAGCAATAGGCATGATTTAAACAATCTTGGATGTGTGACACAACTAAATCGCTTGTGGGCCCATAATCTATTGGGAAGAACTGTAGATCAAGACATATTCAATAATGCACATAACATAGTCAGCAATCTATAACAAAGCACAAAACATTGAGGATTCTTTGAGTGCCCAAGCTCTCTCTCATGTATTAAATGAAGAACCTGATTACAAAAAAGGTCCATTTTGCATCACATATCGAATACAAAGGAGGTCTCTACATTAATGTACCATAGTACATACAACATGTTTTGCCAAGAAGCAGACAACATATCATCTTTCAAAAACCTATTCATCGGGAATGTGGACCTGTTTGCAGACATATGATGGTTTACCAAGAGCCTCCTATTTGTAGATGTGGGATGGTCGAGTGACACATTCCAACAAAAACTTTTTGCTTTTTTTTTTTTGGCATACATGTTAAGCAACTAGTGGTAGTTATATACAACATATATACAACTTGGCAATGCCATTGTAGAGGTAGGCTCCCTTAGATGTCACTACAAAGTGGTTGGGATTGAGCCTACAACTTTTCGGTGGCAGTCAACAACTATACCCATACACCTCATTGTGATGGACTTTTGTTGTTTTACTTGAGAATGAGTCTAAGTTAATGTTTAATTCTTCTTCTACACAATTGGCTAAGTTAAAATTTGACAAATATAAAATAAAATAAAAATGGAAAAACAAGCATGTAAATATCTTGTGTGATCACTAAGTATCCCTACTTGGACCAAGCCCTTGGTGAGGGTAAGTCCAAAAGACCCAAATACTCTACCTTGGTGGAGCCATTCAAAAAGTCTCTCCCCATTTGACAAGGGTGAGACTTGCCCCCAGACGACATTGAAGGGTGCCGACTTGGGTAACTCAACATACCAAGGGAATACTTGAGACATATTGGAGTATGGTTTGTAAGTGGTGGGCCCTTTCTCTCCGTTCCGATGATAAATAAAAACTCTATCTAGCTTAAATTTAGACATTAGATGCCCTGCCCTCCAAATGAAAGGGGCTTTCAATGGAATGACATAGAAGGACCTGAGCTTTTCAATTGGGAGATAAGTGCATATTTTAAAATGGGCCTAGACTTTTCCGTGTGAAAGCAACTTAAGATTGAATGAAAATTAGCTAGTCATTTTGCAAGAAACTCGCCAAAAAATAATGTAGAATAGAGAATATTGTTTAGCATCAACAATAGAGAACATTGTTTAGCATTCAACATTCTCACTCAAGTTTGACAACATTACAATAACATCATGCATTAAGTCTCCAAGTTTTGAGACACTTCTTTTGTTGCTAACTTTTTTCCAACTTCCTTGACTAACTTCAACACATGGTATTGCCCTTAAAGGAGATGCCAAGAAAACCACAATCATAGTATCTAGGCAAGGCCATGTGGAATTGATCCACTAAGGTACTTGGTGTTTATTTATTTATTATGATATTTGTTCATTGAATGTTATTTTTTGTATTTGATTAGAGCCCAACTCCATAAATGTGAAAGGAAGGTGCTCATCAAAATGTCACTTATGGGGTACATCAAACTATAATAAATTGCACAATAGATCTTTTAAGTTCCTTTTGCTCACTTTGTTACCAATATTTGCATGTTCAAGGATGACTTGTGGAGGACAAACTCTCTTTTAAAAGATGGAAATGCTTGTGCTCTTTACACTCAAATCTCAACTTACTTATTATTATTATTGATATCAAGTTTTTACCTACCAAGGTTTTTGACCTTTGAAGTAGTGCTCGGGAAAATCAGCAAACTATAAGAATGGAATCGGCAAGTTTTTTCAAAAATCGTGATCGTAAAATGTTTGACGATTTTTTATAGAAGCATATGTATCATTTTACAAGGAAAAGTATTCAAAGAATTGGGAAGTTCTATAAAATGCAGGTTTTTTGATGATAACTCGAAGAGGTTTCCGAGTTGGAGTTGCGATTGGAACCTGGATCCTTTTATAGCTATTTGATCTGACACTTCCAAATTCATGGAACCCATCTTTTCAAATTTCTTGGCCCAGTTATTGTTGCCTTGGCCATGAAGCCAAAGACCTTGTCAAGCCCAGCACCATTTTTTAATCATTCAAATTTTGGCACCAATGACTTTTTTTCTTCTATATTCATATTGCTCTCAATCCCTTTTCTTCTCTCTGTATTTCATCTCTGTTTTCCTTCCGCCGTCGGGTATAAGATGCCTTTGACCTCTGCTTCTTCTTCACACCTCCCTTTGTCTTGCAAAGCAGTACTAGCTCCTGCTGCTGCAGCAGCGCCTTGTCTCGCTCTTTCTGCTGCTGCTGCTGTGGTTCCTTGCATCTTTGAAGCCGACCAAAGGAAGGCTGCTCACTAAAGTGGGGGATTATTGTTGCTGGCGATCGATCGTTTGAAATAAAATGGGACTCCGTGCAAAGCTTCTTGGTCGCAGCTCCAGAAAGATTGCTGCCCTGGAATTAGACT
>MU836655.1:0-25760 GCA_029204225.1 Diphasiastrum complanatum
CAATGTTGTATCGTCCTTGAATTTCTTGTGCTTGATCGGCAGGGTGATATTGTGTTCTTCGCTTTTCACGTTGTCCCAATGTGGAGGACGTTGTTCATTTCTTTGTAGCCCACACAATATATGGGCTCTGGTGTTATTGGCTCTACTTCAACTTTGGCCCATTCAGCCAGGAGGCTCTTGGCTTGTGGCGCAATCTGCAATAATTCTCCAAGGGATAGATTAACACGGCTTGCTAGCAAACTTGTGAGTATCTCAGTGTGTAGATCCTCGGGCTATGGAATGGTGGTTCATGATGATGCAACCAATCATTATGATCAGTTCACAATGGCAAGCCCGCTTGTGGTACTGGTTCTTCAGCAATAGGAGGTTCTATAGGTACATCTTTGCTTGTGCATTTTTCTCCTCTTGCACCTTGTGTACCCAATGACATATCTTGTGATATTGCCTTCCCTCTTCCCTCAGGTTAGGATATGGTCTTGCAGTTCAGGGTTGATCATTGGATACTGATGGGGGTGGTGAGGGAGCCACTTCCTTCCAATTTTGTGCTCGCATGACTGCTAGCACTGGGGCATGGAAGTGTTGCTTTTCTGGTGCCATCCCTCCTGGAACTGATCCACAAACATCTCGTCCGACCTATACCATTGTTGCTGCTCAATTAGAGGTGGTGCTGGTACTTCTTGTTCCGCTGCTGCTATATTCACATGAGCCACTTGGTTGTTAGTTGGCCCTGGTGGTGCAAGTAAGGCCATGCATTGCTGGTTGTTTGGCGCGCCATACCTTGGTGCCGCATTGGGTGCCCCTTGATGATAAGGATAAGAGGTATGATAAGGACTCCTCTTCTGCTATATGATCTAGGGGTTAAATGGCAAAATGTCATCTCGTGTGATGATGCGTTGCACAGATGGCAGAATCTCTGTGTTAATGTCAAGTTTGCTTTAAAACTAGACACTCGTTGGCTGTATGGTTCTGAGTACAAACTGAGCACCATACATTTTTTCGACGGGGATACTACAACTGGTTCTGGTTTGGTGAATCTGGAATTGGTGCTATAGCTCCCTTCAAGGCCTTTAGTTTATGATCGAACTGTGTCATCAATTGTTTCATCTGCTGCTTGTGTAGCTTTCTCATTTGTTCCATCAACAGCTCAGTGGAAAGGTTGGATGCGTTGGATAATGATGTTACTAAAGGGGCCGAAGTGTGGGTGGTCGGATAAGATTCTTCATCAAAACCCTCATCTTCCTCCCTGATGGCATCTTCCATTGAATCCTACAATATAGCATACTGCTCCTGTCATTTGAGTTTTCTTCTGATACTACGAGGCAACCCTGCAAGGAACCACATAATAACCGCATGATCGAGAGTTAGGTCTGTGTTGCACTCGGATCTTGGAAGTTTGACCTGCTCGATATAGTCCATGACCCTTTCTCTTTTTCCCATCTTCACTTTGCTTAGCAGGAGAAACAGATCTTCTAGGAACTTTTTTGGTTTAAAGCGCATGATAAGAGCCGCCTTAACCACTTCCCAAGTGTTTTTCTCTTCTTTCGATAGATTGAAGAACCAATCTTGTGCTACTGCTACCAGAGACATCGGGAACAACATCAATTTCTCTGCCAATGTCCGCTCGCCATAAATTGCGCAGACTTGCTCATAGATCTGGAGGAATCTGATAGGATCTGATGACCCATCATATTTAGGTATTTCCATGCGCGGTGCCCTCCAGACTGCTTGCAATGGTGCAACAGGTACAAGTTGACCCATAGTATCCATTGGTGTTGGTTCGGGTTCTGTCTCGATATGTGCAGCTGCTACTATGGGAAGGTCTGGTGCTTGATTTGCTATCCTTCTTGCGATTGATCGTCCGGATTTCAGATTCATTCGACGGTAGGGTCCAAGGATGTTGGATCTTGCTGGTACAATGGAATACAATCTGGATCTTAGGGAATCAGATCGATTTGATAGGCCGATAGTGTGATTTTAGGCCTCTTACGATGGTTTTTCCTTGATAACTTTTTGATCCTTGTTCCGATTGGCCTGAGATTTTCACAGTAGTTGGATCTGGTGCAGATCAAACTATTGATATGGTCTGCGAAGGTTACTCGTGCGAAAGTTGGATGTTTCACTATTTTGTAGTAGAAAAATCTTGATTTTTTCAAAAATATTGGGAAGTAACTCTTACAGGGTATACAGGAGCTGTATCCGATATGGATCTAGCTCTGGAAATCTATACGAAGGTTAACTCTCACAAGAAGTACAAATTTTCATTGTTTCCGAGGGTTCAGGACTACTATTTTGCTCTGATCTCCACCAATACTTTGTACTAACTCTCGTAGGCTTCATCATTATTGTAATAAGACATTATGAAGCCAATGGACTGGTCTACGAGAGTTACTTCTCTGAGGATTTGATGGATCTTTTGATTTAAGTGATTTTTAGGCACTCAAATCCAATTTTCTACTCACTGGAATCAAAGTGACTCTCGTAGGCTCTTATGTGTCTTTGTCTCACTGAGATGGAACTTTAGAATTCTTTGAGAGGGTTCTTGGCCACTGGAATTGAAATTTTTTTTGTCTGCAAGGGTTTTGCTGGATTTTTCCGTATTTTTCTCATTGGGAACCTTCGCAAGAGCACTTAGACTGGGAACTAACTCTCGTAGGCTCTTCTGTGCCCTCGTATCATAGAGATGGAACTTCAGAGAGCGAGAGTTCTTATGATGATCTGAATTTTTTTTATTTTTTACAAGGGCTTTTTGAATTTTTTATGATTTTTCTCTGATTTTTCAAGATCTGCTTGGACTCGTGGGCTTCTATGCAGGTCTGAGACAATATTCTGGGATAGAAGCGATATGTACGGTGTTGGAAATTAAGCCCACAGTTGTCTCCTTAGAATCACAAACTTACATAGCCAATTTATTTGAAGAACTACAATGGGCTTCTGGCTGATCTCCAGCAAAGGGTAACCAATACTGTCATAATTTCAAAGTTCAGATGTTAAGTTTAATAACTTAAAGTCATTGAAGGCTTGGCCATCTTCAAGGACTTCCGCAAACTTGCATTTAGAACAAGTCTGCAGAAATACATTACTTTCAAGACAGTCTGCAAAAATAAACTATGTTCGAGACAGTTTCGAGACAGCTTCGCGAAAGTTTCGCAACAGCCCAAAAGTTCAACTATTTTAAACACCCTCGACTTTTTCAAGAAAAGTTCGCGAAGAGATAGAAAATTTCCGAAGGTCATCTATTTTCATGTTAAACTGTTTTAAAGACACCTTTGTCTTTTTAAGGGCACCTTCGTCTTTTTAAGAGCACCTTTGTCTTTTTTGCAAAGTCTCAAAGAGAGAAAAATGTCGAAGGTCATCTACTTTGAACGAGGAACGTTCCCAGCCACTTCCCTTGTAAAGCGAAGTGAGAGAATTTGCAACGCCCTTGTCCACGTCAACATTCCCTATGGGGTGACAATATACACTATGTACAATTGTCACAGAAGCCATATACTTCCAAGTACAACGGCTTACCTAATTAGGTGAAGATCATTTATTGTAGTTAATACATGGATGCAATCTATAAATAGAGCATTCCAGCACAGATTGCATGAGACACTTCGTCCATAAGACATATTTTTGAGCCACCCAGTTACGCCATCAATTTTTGGTTGTAATTGCTATTCGTGCTTCAATGTAATATAGCAGCAGCTTGTTTTCTATCTGTGTATAACGTAGAATGAATGCTTGTTGTGATTAAATGCACTTTATCGTTGTTTGATCGCGCTTGTTTACTCACTCTGATCAGAACACGGATGTCTACGACTCCTCAGTTTCTGACTAGATGATGGCTGTTTGTGACGCCTGAGGGACTCGCGACATCATACTGCTCTTCCATTTATTTCAGAACCATACTTCACTTTGAATCTGATTTTTAGTAATACCACACACAAACCATTCCTAATCTCTTCGGTGGACTGTACTCTTGTTTTTAAGAGTATGAATTAATTTTTTTTTAAAGATCCTATAGGCAATTATATGCATAGAGGAATCGTTCATTGTTCCATCATCCCAACCCGTCACGATTCTCATCATGGTATCAGAGCTATGCTATCTACCTTCATAGCTCAAAAGCTTCCCACAAGACTCGATCCTATCACCCAATAGGATAATTGTTTTCTTGTTATGTAAATAGCACTAGATTTTTTTTTCTTAAGTCACTAATATTATTATTGTCACTTAGACTAACTTCCACATGGATTCCCAAAGCAAGGCAAGTCCCATCGTGGACAAGCTTGATGGATCCAATTAGCATCTGTGAAAATTTAAGAGGAAAACAATGCTAATGGCTAAGAAATTGTATGATGTTGTCATTGATGCAGATATCAGACCTGAAGCCAATGACGCTGCAATCTCCCGATAGAAGCTAAAGGATGGCAAGGCTTTCGCATTGATCATCCTCTCAAACACACAAATCAGCCATGTGTTTGAAGCTCAAATCTCAAAAGAAGTTTGGGATATTTTGAGCAAATGTACTATGTGTGGGACATAACTTCTAAGCTACATCATCTCAAAAGAAATTTTTTTTCCCTCAAGATGGCCAATGATGATTCATTACAAAATCACGTCAACCAGTTCAAAAACCTATTGCAACAATATTGACAAGCAAGACACAATAATGACATACTTTGAAGCTTGCAAAATATTTACGAGAACTTGGTAATGATCATCTCGACACACCCAAATCTGACCCTATCAAGAGTCATTGCAATGTCGCTGCAAAAGGAAATTGAAGGAACAGGTCCTCCAGTTCCTTGAATGCCGACTCTCATGCCCTGTACAC
Organism: Diphasiastrum complanatum; assembly: GCA_029204225.1. Taxonomy (NCBI): domain Eukaryota; kingdom Viridiplantae; phylum Streptophyta; class Lycopodiopsida; order Lycopodiales; family Lycopodiaceae; genus Diphasiastrum; species Diphasiastrum complanatum. The sequence continues at coordinate 4,820 of MU836655.1, forward strand.
AAACAAGAGCTCAAACAAGCAAAAGAAGAAAGGCCCGAATTAAAAGTTGAATTAGAAATTGATCCATAGTCAAGAGTAGTCAAATACACTAACAAAGAAGAAGCTGTTTTGTAGATATTCCAAACGAATCAATCACAAGATTCAAGATTGCCATATACTGAAGGCCAAGAACAACAACAAAGGACAAACCGAAGTGGAATGAAAAATCATCAAGAAGCATCAGATGACATCTCCTGATTTCTCAATTCTGGAGTCACTCAACATATGACCAGCCATATCGACTGTTTTGAGTCCTATACGCTTTACAGTTCAGAAAATATGTTTACATTGGCGACAATAGCACATGTGCTATCAAAGATGAAGGTACAATAAGATTAAACTTTTCAAATAATCGATTCAGGCTACTGTCGAATGTCCATATATACTGAATCTTTCTACAAATCTGCTCTCTATTAGCATAATTATAGGATTAGGACATAAAGTAGAATCTGAATCAGATCAATGTAAAGTAATCGATAGGACAAACAAGATCCTAGCACTCAAATGGATACTTGTTAAGTCATTGTTATTTTGCCTCTAATCAGGCTCTTAGTACTTCTGTTCAAATCAATAAAAGTTTACTTTGGCATTACAAACTTGGTCATTTGAATTATGCTTTTGTATTAGACATTTATAAACAGTCAATTGTGCTTGATCTCCACTATCTAGATAGGAAAGTAGAATGTCAGCCAAGATTGTATAGTCAAAAAGTAAGCTCGAAAACCCTTTAGATCAAGTCATCAGCATGTCGCAAAAGATCTGCTAGACATTGTACATTAAGACATATGTGGCCTAATGCAGAACCCTTCACTGAAAACTATGCAAAAAAAAATGCAAGGTTATATATCATCGATATTGAAGTCACAAAATACCTGGAAGGATTTGTACCATTTGTCAGAAATCAATAGGATTGAGCGGAAGCTGGGAGCGAGCTGGGTGTGTGGATTGGAAGCACCACAATTAGCAGCAGAACGTTCAAATTGAAAGATTCACAAATGCACAAAGAATCGATACAGTATTACGAGTTTTGTCAATGTTGGTGTAGCCGTTTGCATCGAATTCGACCCTCCGACCTGAATCAGTGATTTTGCTCACTGAGAGCAGATTCTTGGTCAGATTTGGGATGTGGAGAATGTTGGACAACAACTTGACTTCAACCTTTTGAAATCCGATCATGACTGTTCCTTCACCTTGAATTGAATGTGATGAGTTGTCTCTGAGTTGTATAACTCGAGAGTGAGTGAAAGATTTATAATATTTGAACCAGTCTTGATGGTGAGTCATGTGTAGACCAGAATCGAGATTCCAGAAATCGATATCTTGTTGTTATCCGTCCTTGGTCATGAAGGCTACCTCATCTTCCTCTTGTTGCTGTATCAAAAAACTGGTTGAGGCTGAATTTGCTTGTGGAATTGTTTTTTTTTTTTTCATTGTTAAATTTCAAAGTTCTGCAGTCCATGATCTCATGTCCAATTCTCTTGTAGTATATGTCGAATAATTTCTGCTTTGGTTGGAAAGATGAAGTGTTCGAATTCGACCATGAGCCAGAATTCAAACCAGAGCTAGAGTAATCATGGCAAGTGCACTGCCATCTCTCAGTCTCCATTTGGTGATAATGGTTGCATCACCTTCTGACTTGACTTTTGTGCCGTCACCAGCGTTCCACAGTTCTTTGGCTAATAACATGACCTGTAAATGCAAAAAAGCCTTTGTCACTAGCAGTTTTGAGTCAAAGTCGATTGACTACGTTAAGACCATCATCCTTTTCACTTCTGCTTCAACCCATGCACACATATTAATCTGTATAAAAGTTCAGCTTCTTGATTGGTAAGTCAATCTTTCGCATTTGCATTGCTCAACTTTGTTTTTAAATGACATGTAATTCATCATTTTACTACTACTGCCCGACACCACTGATCTTGGGCTGTTTATATTAAAACTACCAGATTTCTTGTTAGAATTCATAAAAGATTTGTTAGTGATCTTTTGATCTCATGAATATATATTCTTGACATCTTCTAGATTGGCAGCAGTATAATGTGAACATTCAATAGAGACATCAATCATGTATTGTGTAATATTAAAAAATGACAAGATGAACTTTGACGACATCTCTAGCTGGCTTATGCAACTAAGATATAAGATTCAAGACCTCATGTTTGAAAGTCAAGGGCCATTCTTTAGCATAATGATAACTATGATATTTATTGTATTATATGTAAAATATTAGGAGCATGTATATGTTATATCTTAAGGTTTTTTCTTGCAGAATATGTGATAAATATGTGAAGAAAATTGAGAGGTGGAGATAATCTAGGTAGAGACGATGAAACTTACTAGAAAAATATGACTTACTAGAAAAAGCATGTTTTTTATGAATCATATATATGTATGTATACTTATATGATATATTATAAGCAATATGCATGCCCATCATATTGTGTCAACGACATGACTAGAAGATTCCATTTATTAGGCCTATGAATTTTTAAGATTCCATTCATAAGGGTTAATTATTTTTAAGATTCCATATCGAGTGTCGCTTGAGGGGGGTTGTTGGAAATATCACACTCTAGAGAGAACTATCAAACATGGCAAATAGCTCAGTGGTATAGCATCCCATCCGGTAGATTGTGAAAGTCACAACGGGCCACAAATAGGTTGTAAAAGGGCGTAAAATGTTGCAAAATAGGTGCAACAGGTCACGAAATTTGCAATATGTCGTAAAAGTTGCAACCCGTTGTCAATGTCTCAAAAGTAGTGAAGGTCATAAAAGAGGCATAAAAGTTGCAAAAAACATATACCAATGAATAAAAAACGAGAGTTGGGTGACTCTATCGTGACTTGTGCAACTTTATGATATTTGTGATATTTTTCTAATGTTATGTATGTTATCGTGTATTGTAAATTTATACCAAGAAAAAGTAAATATTTCATATCTTGCAATTATTTGGGCAAAATTGCTTTGTAAATATATACAAAAGATATTAGTCTCAATATAAAGCATATGCCACAAAAACATAATTTGCAATCTCATAGCAACTATACACCTACTATGTGAGAGCTGAGAATAACGTATAAGCCACAACATATGATTTGCAATCCCATACCATAATGCATGGTTGTTGCATTTTATGGCCATATTTTTTAGATTGCTTAAAAAGTAAAATGACGACCCACTGTCCTCAACATTGATTATGTTTTTCAGATGCAAATTTTGCTTCATAATGATCATGTGAAAAAAGCTTAGTTTTGAAAACGTTGATTATGTTTTTCAAATGCAAATTCTACTGCATAATTAATGGTCATAAGCATCAACTTTACATTATGCAATGGAATGAGCCAGGTAGATGACATTCTTCCGATAAAGAATCATAGTCTCGGCCCCTCCTCCGAGCCCCGCCTATGACTCTTTACCGGGCAAAATCTCATCTGCCCGACTCATTCCATAATACATTGGCAAATAGTTGTACACCTCCTACGTAGTAAGTAAGATTAGAATTGGAAGTAGGGGCAGCATTGAATTGTAATGTATTATGGAATGAGCCAGGGGAGATGACATTCTGCCTAGTAAAGAGTCATAGGTGAGAGCTGAGACTATAATTTATATTGAGGAGAATGTCATCTACCCCTCGGCTCATTCCATTGCGTAAAAGATAGTGGCTGCTCGTTCACATGGCCATTATGGAATAGAATCTACATTCAAAAAACATAATCCACGTCGTTGAAGCTAAGCTTTTTTCATAGGACCATCATGAAGCAAAATTTGCGTCCTCAAACATAATAGTCAATCACCAGTGAAAACTGTGGGTGGTCTATTCTGATTTTTAAGCGATCTGAAATATGAGCATAAAATGCATCCTTTACATGGTAATGATATGGAGTAGCTATAGGCTGTCTGTGCAGAAGCAGGACCTAGCCAGGGGTTGAGGCATGGGGCCCGCGCGGGCGGCGGCTGCAGATGCCGGTTGTGCTGGGGAAAGTAGAAGAGGAGAGGTGATATGATGAAACTGCAAGAAGCAGCAGAACGTCTGTGTGAGTATTTTTCTGTTTAGGACAAGCGAGGGAGGGAGGGAGGCCTTGCGAGAGAGCGCGTCTGCCTTCGTCGTCAGTCACATGCACCATCTCTGCACGTCCAGATCCGGAAAAGGAAAGCGCCATATCAAGTTTTGCTCGTCAGTGGCAGGCTGCAGCTGTTGTGTTTGGCATTTGCGACTGGTGAGGTTTGAGGTGTTTTCTGTGGGATCAGACGGTGGAGATGGTGGATGCTGTGGCAGGGTCAGAGGATGAAGAATGAACCGGTGTGATAGAGTTTGAGCCTCTTGTGCCGTAATATTGTGGCATTTAGAAGATGGAGTTCCAGGAAGGATTGTGTGAAGGACTTTGTGAAAGGTTTGCTACCGAGTGTTAAATATTTTCTCGGAAGGCTGCAAAGAAGTTGTCAAAGCTTTGCTGTGACGTTCATCTTTTCTCAGAAACCTTCCATTTAGTGAGGATCCAGAGGCTGTTATTGGCAGAGTACAGAGAGTTAGACTCCTGAGAGTTTGCTTTACTTACGTTTACAAACGGTGTTTGCATATTCTTTTGATCTAGGAAGGGCTTGAGGTGAGAGCCTAGCCATGGATCTGCCTATTTGATATTTACTAATATTTTACGAGAACAAATAAACACTGGCAGCTGTTTGATGACACAGATCTGAAAGTAATCCTTATTTTGAGCTCCCTTTTCTGTAACGTAGTACTACTATGGACCATTTTTCGATTTCTTTTTTGTATTAAAATGGGGAGATATACGGAGTCAAGACATGGGGAAGTACTGAATGACAATGGTTAAGCGACGATGATTAGAATGTAGCAGAGATTACCTGATCTTTCCACCATCGCTGGCCGCGCTGTAAGTTTAGTACAGCTCCGTCTATTCTGTCCTCTTATCAACTATTGTCACGTATGTATTTGATCTCATGTAGGTTAATGATTGCCAGTGCCGGGCAGTTCTTATTTATGATGGACTCTGGACGCTTATTAAGTGGACTCTTTTAGATTTTCATTCTTTCTTTTGTGATTTGTAACGCTTCATGTCGACTTCAGTCTCCGATTGACACCTTTCGGACTCCTTTCTTCATCCCGGTCTCAAAGAGAGATGCTTCCATGACTAAGATTCCCAAGAATATGGGCGTCTGGAATGCTGTCATAAAAGTCGAGAATACCAAGTAAGGTTCTTAGTCTTTTTGGGTATTTGGAGCATCTTGTTGTTAGGAAACCTTCGAAGAGTTATACCGTATGTGAGGGTAACTATTATATCGTAGAACAATGGCTTGATTACTGAAGGTGAGGAGCCCCATTTAGAGTGATTAGAGTATGGGGGTGGAAAATTTAGAGGTGATGAGATGTCCTCTGATATTCTAGGGCATTAGCAGGTGTCCACTGTCAAATAAAGCCTATATTGCAAGTTGGAAATAGAAATTCAACTAAAGGCTTGGAGACGGAGCACTTTTCTTGAACAAATCTGAAGACGAGGGTGGTTGCAAAGGCCCATGGTCCTGCTTTCAGCTACGATCTTATGGGAAAGATCGCGTTCCCTTGAAGAATGCCAGGATTCTTAAAGATTAGGGAGTCATATAACTGTGGCTCCCAACACCCTACGCTCACATTTTCTTTTGAATGAATCTGAAAATGTGGGTGGTTGCAAGGGCCCGTTTTCCTGCTTTCAGCTACGATCTTATGGGAAGATTATGTTCCCTTGAAGAATGCTAGGATTCTTAAGATTGAGGGCATGCTATGTTGTGTTCGCGCAAAGTGGTAGACTTCCCTGATTAGTGGGCTGAGGTTTGAGGGAAGCATAACCATTTTCTTTCTATGATGTTTTGAGGTGTGACATTGTCCTGTGTAAAATAAAGAAAATTATGATAAGTTTTAAAAGAATGAAAATCTTCTCTCCTTGTATTCAATAGATTTAGATTGGGGTTTGTATGCTCATCAAGGAAGCCAAGATATCTTGCACCTGGAAGAAGAGAAAGACACAAATATTTGGTCCCAAATTTCACAGTATCCAGTTCAAACATATAGGCGCGAGTTCAAAGAGTCCTCATAGAATTTGATGTAAGACAGTGAAGGTTGGCCGGGTTTATAGACTGGCGAAGCTGAAATCTAGCTGTATTGATAATTTTGACTGCAATTTGACATTGTTTATTGAATCACTGTTATGTTCCGCCAGCCTTTCGAAATTAATGCTTCCGTTTTTCTAGAATCACACGTGCTTTTCCAAACAACCATGTTGTACACTTTCTTAAAACATTGAAAAACTAAGAATTTCTGAATTAAAGTAACTGAAGTATCTCTCGAGCAGGCTAGGAAATATTGCAACTGCCAACTTGGACTATGGAATATTCTCTTCAATTAATTTCAAAATTCACACCCATGTTGTAAGCCAAAGTTCAAACATTGAAACCAGATGCTATTTCCTTACAAATGGGAGCATAAGCACCCAATCAGCTTAGTAAGTTTAAACGTAAGTTGTTATGGTCATTTGTCCTATTGATGTTTGGAAGGGAACTTGTGTGTTTTGCCAGGATCAAATCTTTCCATTAGTGGTCCTTTCTCCTTGGGTGTCTTGTATACATCAATATTCCTGTCAATAGTTCAAAGAATAACTTCTCACAGTTCAGTATATGTCTGGTGGCCAATTTTTTCCATGTCAAAGCTCCTGCTACAAGTTTATAACTGAAAATTCACTGGTGGAACATGCGCTCAATTGCGTAAAAGGTTGCCAAAGATATGGCGTCTTCACAGAACTTTTTATTTGTTTAATAGAACCTTATTTATCATTGTGAAAGGAAAATCAGAATAACAGTGCAGAAGTCTCAGTGAAGACATGCATTGCTTACTTTCTGCTTTTTAATCTAGTTTCACTTCTAACAGGTTAGCATCAAGTGAAAGATGTGTGGCATTTGAGATGAAAATGCTTTTTGATCGTTTCCTTGTCTTACTCATTTCCCATAATATTTTGACACTGTGAATTGTGACACAGTGCTGAGTAAACCTGTGTGCTCGATAACCGCACTTGAAATTGTGCTCGTAATGTTTAATTTTGGTTTTTAGCATTGGAACTTTGTTCCACATTTCAAAATTATTCAAACTTGCTTTCAAGTGCCGATTTTTGACATGCGTTCAATTGTTTCTTCACTTTGGAATATTATTATAGTCTGGCTGGAAGTTGTCGCATATTGTTATAATCTTTTAGCTGTGTGCAGGTGATGCTTTAACAGTTACCAATAAGAGAAAAAGGAAGTGATCAAATTCCCCTAATGTGGAGGGTGGATCACCGTATGGCATCTGTGAATTTGGGGCCGACCCCAGCTGTTACAGCAAATGCTGGGATTATTGCGGTCCCCAATGCAGAGAGTCGTGGTGTTGACCAGCTTCCCAAGGAGATGACTGAGATGAAGATAAGTGATGAGAAACTGGAGAATCCTGATGACAAGGTAGGCTGCTATCTTAAATTCTTAGCACAAGTATCCTAGGTTACGTTCATAGTGAAAATCAGTTATTTTGAAATGAGTGTTAGTCAGAAACGCTCTGATTTAGGAAACCAACTAGTAAATCAAATCAATATGTTGGAGGTTTTGTGATGCCCCATTTTCATGATACTACTAGAAATTGTAGGTAATAGCTTTTTCTTCTGCCTATCATGTCCTTGTTAAGGTGGCTTGGTCTAGTTAAATTAGAATAAGTCATGGTTACTGATAAGGTGTAGCATTGTAATTAAAGTCCATTTATTTTACAATTTGGGAGGACAGAATTCTTCAATTGGATGGATATGCGTTCTAGTGTACTTTTCTACATAAAGAAATGTACGAATTCCCAGCCTGTATCTTTTGAAAGCTCCTTTTTGTGCTTATATTTAATTAAGTTTGTTGCATGCCTCCTTCATTTCCAGGAAATTGAAACTACAGTGATTGATGGGAGTGGAACAGAAACAGGTCATATTATAGCCACTACCATTGGAGGGAGAAATGGTCAGCCAAAACAAGTACGTTCATGTTTTTTATTTTGACAAAAAACGATCAAGTAGGAAATGTTCATGCGAACCATGTCTCAGCAGAAGCTTTACATGTGAATATTTTTAGCTGTTTGATCACAATTTGAGTTGGCCATATCTTGAATTATATGTGCTGTACATGACAGACCATCAGCTATGCTGCAGAACGAATCGTTGGAACAGGCTCATTTGGTGTTGTTTTTCAGGTATATTACATAGCTTCATTTGGTCTTAAACCTGAATTGATGGTTGCACACATCAGGTAGGGTTCATGTTCTAAACTTCCATGTAACCTGCCTCACATGCTTGCATATTCTTGTAGCTTTTGCTGAAAATCATTAGTTCTTTGGAATTACAACAAGAAAAGTATAGTCACCTCAGGTCAGGGCCAATGATGCTGGACGTTTTGTCTTTTCATCAGGCAAAGTGTTTGGAGACTGGGGAGACTGTAGCAATCAAGAAAGTACTACAGGACAAGCGGTATAAGAACCGAGAGCTTCAAATAATGCGTTTGCTTGACCACCCAAACGTTGTCTCGTTAAAACACTGTTTCTTCTCAACTACTGACAAAGATGAGCTATACCTAAATCTGGTTTTGGAATATGTTCCTGAGACCGTGTACCGCATTGCAAAGCATTATAGCCGAATGAACCAACGAATGCCACTGCTCTACGTGAAACTTTATACCTTCCAGGTCTGAGGTTGGCAACCATTCTTGTCTGCAGCTTTATTTTCAATTTTTTTTTTACTGCCCTTGGCCTGGACGGTCAATTTTTTGCTGCCAGCCGACAGTTCTCTTTCGTTGTGGCAGATATGCAGATCGCTTGCATACATTCATGGTGGTATTGGAGTTTGTCACCGTGACATCAAGCCTCAAAATCTTTTGGTATCTTTTATGATTTTCCTTTCAAAGAATTCTTGTTTTAAGGAAGAGAAAATTTCATGCTCAAGGTTTGCTAATCAATGATTTGATGAATAGGTGAATCCTCACACACATCAGCTGAAGCTTTGTGACTTTGGAAGTGCAAAAGTATTGGTAAGTTGTTTTTTCATCTTTTACAATTCATTAGGCTCCTCGTGTTTGTCAATTACTTAGAGAGACAAATACGAAACTGCTTCTAAATAGGTAATATTTCTTGTAAATGTAGCAGATAATTTTTTGAGCATTGTCAGACATTGTGAGTTGATATGGAGCATGATTGTAATTTGTTGGGGAGGAGGATGTCGAGTTCTCCTGGAAAAGTCAACATTCTTAAAAGAGGAAAAATAGAAACTAAATTACTTCTGCTGAGGCAGAACCAATTTCACCCTAACGTAGTTCAGTATTTTCACATTGAAGCTAATGTGCGATTTGATTACTTTGTGTCGATATTGATCATGTATCATGATCAAATGGAGTATATTGGTAGTGTGACATAATGTGTGAATTATATATCATTGATATTGGGGTATTGAAGACTAGTTAGTGTTTGTTCTTTGAATGGAAGTCTATGATTAGTTCTTTGATTTGGATTATTTTTAAAACCTGGGTAGCACTTTAGGCTTGGATAATGAGAATCCCATAGATATGGCTGACCAGTGAAGATTTTGTATTTTAGGTTGTTGGTTTCATAAGGATTTTTTACATGTTGGTTGCATGAATATTTTGTTCTAACCTCACCTAATGACAATACGACCTCACCAACCAAAATGAAGTTGTGAGCTATGTAAATATATATATATATTTAAGGAAGTGGATGGCGGATGCGAACGCGCGTTCGGACGCGCGTTCGGACGCGCCAGGGGTGCGTTTGCGTCCCCGACGCGTCCGATTTTTTTAAATTTTTTTTTTGATTTTTTTGATGTTTTTAGAGTAAAAAAAAATAAAAAATTATGGACGCGTCCGGGGGTCGGACGCATCCGGGTTTGGACTTCGGACGCGGATTGTATATATATATCTCTGTCATAGGTCCCGCGGATCCCGGTACCGCGGGACCATATATGGTACCGCGAAACCATATCGGTCGGCGGTACCAAAAAAAAAAAAAATTTTTTTTTTGGCGAAAATAACACGGGAATTTTTTTTTTTTTATATTATGGTACCGCCCTGGTACCGCGGATCCCAGGGCGGTACCGTACCGGCGGTACCACTATTATGGTACTGGCGGTACCATACCAACGGTACCATGGGGTACTATGATCTCTGTATATATATAATATATATCATAGTTGCATAGGTTGTTTTGGAAAGCGTTCCCAAAATAAGGGTTAGGATTTTTCGGAACAAAAAAAGAAAATGTTGTTTTTTCTTTTTTGAACCTCAATTTTTTTTTTTGCTTTTTCTTCAAAAGTTTTAAGGAGAACTATCAGAAAATATTGTAATGCTAATCTAAGCTTCAAAGACTCCACTTTGAACATGAATTGAAGTCAAAACGGTCCTACTAGACTATTGTTAACCAACTTTCTATAAGTCTCATATCCTAGATCATAGAGTTATCATCCATGGGCCTTTCTTGATAATCTCTGGTGCCTTGTGTGGCCACTTCTTTGATCTTGAGTTCACAACTCTATACTAAAGAGACTTGTGTACTCAAAGTTGTCAAACTACGTAGGTGTTACGTATCGATAAGGGCACACAACAGGTTACTTGAGATGACGGTCTCATTTATGGGACATAATGTTGGTCTGGAGCTATAGAGTTCTTTTGGGTGCTATGTGTCAATGTACTATTGGTGCGAGGTGACCCCTTCGTTATGGGCCTGCACTAGTGTGCACAATTGACGCGTGTCGTTGGTCATGCGTGACCCCTATGGTCGGAGATGACCCCAATAAATGTATATAGAGGTGAATCTCCATGCGCTTGTCATTCATTCTCTCCTGGAGAATAAAAAGCTCTCTATGCTTTGCTGAAATCCAATCTAATTTGTATCTTTCACTTCGGGATCTTCGTCAACCCGATGGTTTTTTCGGTCGCATCTGGCTAGATGTCCTGACGGGAAATTTTAAATTTAGTGATGACCTCGAGAAGCAGGATCGCAAGCAATCCTGAAATGACAAGATACTTGAAGGCTATTCCATAAGGGAAAGGTTTGTACAACCCTTGAGCGGTTGTTTTGTAGCACCAACGCACGTCTCGCCAGGAGACTGTCCACCATTACCAGCGCATTGCAGTTGATAGGTTATTCTCCTGTAGCATGTTGGCTGATGTCTCAATGGTTCCAATTTATGGTCATGTTGTTTCCCTAATATGCGAAATTTTAACCTTGCAAGCAAAGATATCGGATTTGGAGTGCATGGTTGACTCGCCTACAGACAGCGCCCAGCCCATGCTTGCAGATGACTTGGGGACATTGTTGATGGCAGAAAGAGAGAGGTAGCTGGCCAAGATGAGAGAGAGAGAGAGCTTGGGCTTGATCACCGAGAGGAGCCATTGTATGAGGCAGATGAGGCATTGTTAGAGGATGAGCAGGACGAGGATGAGCCCATTCGGGTGGTGTTTGCCAATTCAGACAGGGATGAGGCAGATGATATCAGTGTTGGGCATACGCGACGGGCAGGGGTCACAGGTGCATCAGGTGGTAGAGGTGGGGAACATGGCACAGATTGTACCAGGGGGCAGGTAGGGCACACATGGGGGGGGAGGCTCTCGATGGGGGCACAATGATATAGGAGCGGATCCCACATCTGCTTGGATGGGTGCAGCACAACGTTTTGGGTGTGACTTCGATAGTACACCAGATGACTTTGATGGTACCGGTTGGGATGGCATGCAGGGTCTATACATGGTGCATAGGATGACGCACGGGATGAGCCAGAGGATGGTGCACATGATGAGGCTCAGAGCCCAGAGCCCAGAGCATTTGTATTCAGATGCAGAGCTAGACGAGTTGATTGCCACGTTGGACTCAGAGGCCCAACTCATGCCGAGTGTTAGGGCACCCCCATCATCTCTTGCCAGCATGCCCTATACAGAGTCTCAGCCAGATCAGCTCCATGAGGTGCCTCCAGTTCCTCCGGTTCCTCAGAGGGTTTATAAGCGCCGCACAACACCTCCAGTGCCACCGCTGCCATTGAGGCCTGTTGCCCCTCCATCGCCATCCACTTCTGCAGCACCCTTCAGACTCTCAGTTGTCCATGGCAGGCCACCATCTGTGCCCAGGTTGTCTCTTGCAGTGCCCACATCCACAGTGGCTCCTCCTGTGGCAGCACTCACTCCACTGCCTCCTCCTTTGGCAGCACCCACTCCACTGGCTCCTTTGGCAACACCCAGGATGTACCAGTACCGCCACCACAGCGCCCTTTTTAGTACATATCGCCAATGTCATTGCCTCCTGCAAGGACGGCCCCTCCACAGCCAGTTCCTCCACCTGCAGCAGCTCCACGGGCAGTCACTCCACGGGTAGCGCCTCCTCGCTCAGCTGCTGAGGGAGTCCCCTCTTTGGCTTCCCAGCCCCCCTCAGCTTGGACATCCTATGCAAGAATCTTTGCACCTAGATCTTCTCTCCATCACATCATAGGAGGAAGTCTTTTGCCCTAAGTCTCATCTTGCATCTCACATCTATAGCAAGCATACAATATGAAGAGAATCATCATAATTACTAATCTACATGGCACGACCAACATGCATTGCTTTAAAGATATAAGGATAGAAAGATATAGATGTAGTAGCAGTTTGATTGCTCAACAAATTTGGCAATTAGGATGCACTGAATATGTGGGAACCATGCAAGTTTGCATGCAACACAAGACCTTTGGAACAAGAACGACATTAACTGGGCGCCGAAGAGCCCACAGACTCGTCGGCTTGGTCAGGTGCATTAATCTCTTGCTCTGCCTCCTAGTTAGCCCGACCATGGCCAGCTGCCGCACAATGTAGCTAATTCCTCGCCCTCGCTGGCGGGGGTAGGGGGTTGTTGCTCCGGGTGTCGTTGCTGAATCTCTCGCATCCTCTCTTCAAAGTCTGCGCGCTGCTTCTCATGCCTTTCGTTGTGCCTTCTGTTAGCTTCGTCATTTGCACACAAAGCAGCCCGTCAAGCTATATACCACAATGGAAATAAACCATTAAAAACACAAAACAAGCCTAAATTGCATGCGAACGGATGCATGGCAAACGCTCACGTCAGGTGGTCTGCTCCCTGCCATCTCGTCCGACTTTCTTGGCTCTCGCACAGGCTCTCTCACAGGCTCCTCTCAAAATGCATCTCACAATGGCACTCACATTGCCTATTTATCCCCACAAGCTGTTTGCCCATGTGCAGCTTCTGATGATCCCGCCATGTGCTGCTGTACCTTCCCCCATGTGTTGCTCTCCCATGTGCTGCTCTCCCATTGGCCCCATGGTCTGCTCCCCCATTATGCCCATGTGCTGCTTTACCTGCCCCATGTGCTTTCCCCTTTTTTTTGCATTTTTTTTGGCTTTTTTTGGGCACCCTAAAGCTTTTTTTATTAGGAAAAATATAAAAAAATATTAAATATGATGCCGCCCTGGTAACGCATTTTTCAGGGCGGCACCATAATGGCGGTACCACCATTATGGTACCGGCGGTACCACAGGGTTCAATGATATATCTCATTGAACATATAGTCACAAGATACTGGATCAGCTCAATCTGATCAATATAAAAAAGTTTACAACAAAATCTGAAAAGTAGGAGGCAGACTGGAAAACAATTTTTTTTTAGCGTTTCGATTATGGTTGCAGTTGCAAATACAATATATCATATATGTATCATAGTTGCAGCGGAACACGTTTAGTTGCAATTACGTTCTGAGCATTTTGGAACTGGGAATGCAATTTTTTCCTTTTGAAAATTGGTATTCTGCTATTTTTTTTGTTACTATGCTAGAAATTTATCTGTTAGTATGTTATAGCTCTACTAAGAATTTACCAAGTTTTAAGTTGAATTCCAATTGGTTGTCAGTCATGAAGTGTAAATGTGGTGCGATTCTCCTTTAAGATCAAGCACCAAGTCAAAGTTTAACATAGTTTGCAGTAGCTTGTTCACATAGGTAGGTAGCTGCAACAAAGAGGCATTTGTTGAGAACATTCTCGGAATCATCTATTCTCAACTGAGAATATGTCACCAAATGCCACAAATTGAAAGATAGACAGACTGTCATAATCTTCCTTCCTTGAAACAGGCTGACTATATTTGCAATAATTGCAAGTCTCTTTTGTTTTCGATACAAATATTCCAACAAGATGTATTCTAGCAAAGCCTCCATAGCAAGCTACTCTAGTAATGCAGATTTCAGGTCAATATTCTGAACAATTCTAGCAGGTGTGCATAGAAACCTGTGTTTGCTCTTATTGAAGTTTAGCTCATTTTTTTTGACATCTCCTACAAAACTTTCAAGGATAACCAAAAAACCTAAAGGCAAAGGAAAAAAAGGAAACTTTTTTTTTTTTTTGCTTTCGCATTCCAGAAAAGCCCAATCCTAAATTCCGGGAAGCATAGTGCAAATATGGTATGTGCTATGTATATATATGATAATTCAATATGCGATCTGGAGCGTATTCCGGATTTTAGGGTTGGGGTTTTTGGAACGCATTTTTTTTTTGCCTTTCTCACTTTTCCTTCAATTGAGTTTCTTTTCTTGAAAGGTTGCAGCCAGAATAACACTTTGCTGTTCTCTAGGTATCTGTAGAAATGCCTTTGTAAACAAGTTAAGTAATCTAATGATTTTGTCACTCCTTAAAGGCTGCTTGAACTAGAAAATTGAGAAAAGTTTGAATTGTTATAGATGCTAATGATTTGTCAGCCCTGTTCAAGACGAATCATAGGATTTGAAAAAGTGGGGTGTCTGTTTTCTTTATAGCATTTTTTAACTTTGTCTACGTGTTCAAAAGTTCAGGTCCCTGGTGTTGCTTTTAATTCTGGTTTTGGTTTGTTCTTAGTTTTTTTTCAGTTGGTGTTTGTTTCTTAAGTCAACACTGGGTCTACACACAAGAATCTGGATTTGCTCGAAGCACAGATAGCAAGTTGTGCTCGGATAGGGATTGAGATCATAAGTATTCGTTGCCGGCTAAGAAATTATTCTCTCTAGTTCATAGTATTGGTTTGATATGGATTTTTTGACTCCTCTGGTCGCATCTATATTTTGTTCTATGCTTTACCTAATGACATCACAGACTTTTCAAATTATGGATCTAAATATATTTCAAATCTCACACTGAGAGATACGTGTTTGTATGGTATTCTTGTCATGTTTGTGATTTCTAAAAGAGCAGTGGCTGCAGGCTGAAAACTTGCCAAGGGTTATGCATGTTGAATATTTTAAAGGTACTTCTCATGTTTATCTATTGACATTGGCAGGTCAAAGGAGAACCAAATATATCCTATATTTGCTCTCGATATTACCGAGCACCCGAGCTTATCTTTGGAGCCACAGAGTATACAACTGCTATTGATATTTGGTCAATGGGCTGTGTCATGGCTGAGTTGTTGCTTGGGCAGGTGGGTCTCTGAACATGTACATGGCTTTTCTCCATGTTATGTACAAACTAGCTATCTTAGGACTTCGATTCTCCAATTTTTTTTTATTAGAAATAAAGACGTTAAGCCAATTCTTGTTTTACTCTATCTCAAAGTTGATCCGTTTATGTCGTCATACTGACAGCCTTTATTTCCTGGAGAAAGTGGAGTAGACCAGCTGGTGGAGATCATCAAGGTGTGCAGTCTATTATCTTTGTCTATCAGTGAATTTGATTGACATTGTTTTGTTTGATGCTTTTGTTTCATTTCTAAGAAAACTTCAATTGGACATGTAGGTTCTTGGAACACCTACTCGTGAAGAAATAAAGTGCATGAACCCCAACTACACAGAGTTCAAATTTCCTCAGATCAAAGCTCATCCTTGGCATAAGGTTGTTATAACATAGAGCTTTGAAGCAAGTGTTAGCTTGGTGTCCTGGGATATCCTTGGCTGCTGATCTATTCACTGTTGTTTTACAATTTACCTCGAACACTGTTTTTCTACCATTTTTGCAGGTTTTCCACAAACGTATGCCTCCTGAAGCTGTGGACCTTGTTTCAAGGCTTCTTCAATATTCACCAAATCTGCGGTGTTCTGCAGTGAGTATTTCTCATGATTCCTGGATAGACCTAGGCTAACATGTGCTAAGATGAACAGTTCTTTCATTAAAAGGGTCGGAGATTTGTATAAGGTTGTGCAGTGGATTCTTATCCGGCTCATGAATTGTAGACTTTGTGATGCAATTGTTTTATCTTTTTGAAGATCCCATCCCATGAATGGTATAAGATTTGCAATATTATTCTATAGTTCTCTGTTTACTGATTGGTTGTTATCACTGAACTGCTGATATTAGTTGGAGGCCTGTGTTCACCCTTTTTTTGATGAGCTTCGTGACCCCAATACTCGATTACCTAACGGTCGACCTTTACCACCTCTCTTCAACTTCAAGCCACAAGGTATGCATTCAGAAATTTGGCTGGAAGTTTGTCAAAACCTTTCTGCACCTTTTTTAAACAAGTCAACACCTGGAAATGCTTCTATATATTTTTCTCTCTTTCAACCAGGTTGTGTATATGGCTCATATGGTACTTTCAATCATGTACTTTCATGCTAACAGAATTGAAAGGAGCCAGTCCTGAGCTTATTCAACGTTTGATACCAGAACATGGAAGAAAGCAGGTTCCTTATCTGCTACTCTAACACGTGGTGCCAAGTTCAAGTCTTACTACTTACACTGACAAACGTTCCTCAAACAGATCAGAATGATTTATTAACTATTCATCAACTTCAGTTTGAAGGCAATACAAGAACAGGTAAAAAGTGGGCATGCACTACGAGGACAGTAATGTGGTGCCACCTTCTAACTTCTAGATTAGTTCTTCAAAGGGAACCGAGCAAAGCAGGTTCATATGCAGAGACTGTCTTCTATTGAATCTATCAACTAATATCATTCCCTTTTGTGACTTGGGTTTCAAAAGGCAATGATTTTGTCTATGGTGAAGGTGCCTCGAATGCCTGTTCTAATTGGCTGCAGTTTGTTGACGGGAAAATATTGTGTATTGCAGTTTAGCCTTAAATGGCTTGTTGGTATCTATGCTTATTTCAGGTTCGTATGCTTTATAGCTATTTACTGGCCTCATGGAATGAGGATCATTTTCCTTTCATGACCAACAGTTTCAACATTTAGGTGCGTGATATGCTAGTGAGTTGTCATGAGATGACATAATGTGGTGTGTGAATTTTCCCTTTGGAAAGTTTGGCTATGGCTAATGTTACTGGCTGTGACCTGCTTCTGCTGGCAATTGCACTAATTATCGGTGATCTGGCGCTCGCTTGCTGTCTTCACCAAGTCTGTCTGTCAAGCACAGAGATACACATGCATGCATGCTGGTGCACTCGTTCGCGTCCCAGGATAGGCCACTGCCCCACAAATGCGTGTATGTGAATCTGCTCCAATGATGTCATAGACCTTTGTATCTGTAATCTGGATGTTTGGTTGGTTGCCAAACCTTTATATACATTATTGTGTTATTGTATTTAATTTGGGAATTGCTTGGTGATGCGTGCTAAAAAAGATAGGTTAGGATAGAGCCATAGTGCTTTATATTTCTTAAAGTAGTCACAAAAGTATCCTTGTTTTACTGATTCTGAACGAGTTTTTTTTTGGAATGCAGTCTTCAAAACACTCTAAAATTTGCTGCAACTTTTGACCCCGATGCATAGGGAATATATATTTAGGTTAAGCTGACTTGAACTAGGTTCAATCTCTGTCAAATGGTAATAGTTCCAGACAAATACCGCATCAAATTTTATCCATTCTTGATGAAGCGCTCTTATCAGAGTGAAGAATCTTGCATCAACTAGTAATAAAATGAACTTGAATGATTTACTTGGGAAGTAATAGCCTAAATTCAGGTGTATTCATATTTGTTGCGAAACAATGCTAGACATGGTAACAAAGCAGGATAATCTCCTGTAAGGTAGGCTTGCAGCAGTACTTTTAGTACTATTTTCTGTGACTAGGCTTAACCATTTTGCAATTCAAAATTTGCCCGAAAAATGATTGCTGTAGTTGTCAGGAAGCTCCAATGTAGGGAGCTGGTTTGAGTTGTCCAACCTCTTATAAGAGTTCATATTTCCCTTTCAACCAAAACAAGAATACTGTAAATCTGAAATCATATTATCAACGTAGTGGTTCTTACAATCTCAGTTTCCTATTATTGTTATCTTTCTTAATCATAACGAGATTACTCCTGTATGTTGTACTAATTTTTCACTTTATGTTTTTGGTATCGTACAACAAATACGGTTATAATGATTAGGATGTCTAAGAACTTTACATTTTGCTTTCAATATTGTGTCATAAATCCCATAAACTGGTTTTGACTTATAAATCCCATAAACTGGTTTATGAATTTAAATTTTTTCACAAGCTTGAGAAAAATAGCTTCCACATATATTTGAGCAGACTTTTTGTATGTAAATAAGATTTATTTTACAATTTAGAACAAATTCTAGTGTAAAATCAACTCTATTTTATCTAATCTTGTAAAATGTTGACTTTGATAGTAGGTGACTTTGCGATAGATACTTGTCCGCTCATGATATCGAACAATTTCATCTACATTTATATGTACAAATCATTCAATGACATCTACAATATGTACATGGACAAAGAGCATTTCAACATGCTATTGTGCACATAAACGATACTGTTTAGAATAAAAAATGAAACCATCAAATTAAAAAAAATTTGAAAAATAGATGGTAATAAAAAAAACTAATTAACTTTGACCATTTGCCTACAACCAAATAAGCTATTGTATAAACCACTAGGCTTGTTCTTAGTGCTCTCACAAAGTGTTACTAAAGTGATTCTCACCACATGTAAGCTTCTTCACAAAATACAAGTGAAACCCCATTGTTATCTCTTCTTTGCTAATTGTCATGTCAACGAGCAATCTCTAACTTTTAAAAAGCTTTTGCTTTATCTTAGGCCATGTTGTACACCTAAATCACATTTCTACAACAAAAGTGTAAGGATAACAAAATCAATAGCTAGACTAGCAAGACATGTTTGTAAAATTGTGTTTTAGAATTGGAGTGAATTTAGAGTTGATAGGCATGATGGATGGTGCCAAGCAACTTTATATTCATAATTGAGCTTTGAGAAGAATCTTTGTTTGGAATTGCTTTCTTATATTTCATATGGATGACTTATTTGATTAGTTGGGCAAAGCGACCCCATCTACTTTTGATCTGACTGTTTTCAAATGCACACATGTTCAAAAGATGAGTACAAGATAAAGTTTTGCAATACATCGCCTTGTTATGCCTTTTGGAGTTATTAGTATTACATCCTCTCTTAAAAAAAATAAAAATGTGTCATTGTATATCTAAATGATATATTGGTATCAAGTACCACCTTGCTCGTGTTGGTCACCTTGAATAAACTTTTTACTTCTATTAGGCAACCAAATCTTTGGCCAAATGCTATAAAATGTTCATTGGCTATCTTGAAAAGTGAGCTTTTTGAAACATTGTTCACATTGACATGACATATAAAGTTATAATCACAACATTTTGGCCTATTTTAATTGATGCTTGCGAAATATGTATGTTCCTTGGCCTAGTTAATTTTTTTGTGTGTTTGAACTTGCCATAATTGTTGTCCTTGTAATAAATTTGTTTTGAAAGGGCTCTAGGATTCATTGATCACTAGATTGTCAAATACTAGTCGATACAATTAGAATCTTGTTGAGCACTGCTCGAGGATTATTTTTATTGACTTTTACAAACACTTTGTTGTTGAGAGTGATGATCTCAACAATATTGGAGTAGTTGCTCTCTTATACCAAAATTGTGGTGTGCCATTGCATAAAAATACAAAAAGTTTTTTGAAAAAGTGCAACATGATTTACATCATGTTTCTTTTGACCTATATATAGAGGGGCCTTGGCATTTTGCGAGTAAGTCACTTGCGAGTTTTGCGAGTTTTGGTTTTGACAAGCTACTAAAAAAAGAAGGCACATAGTGTGCTATGTTTTCTAGAGAGAGAGGGAGTGCATCCGAGAGAGACAGAGAGAGAGCTCTCTAGAGAGAGAGAGCGGCCATCCTGCTTGTTATTCATTCATCTGATCTGATCGATGGGCGATATGTGGACTCATCCACGTGCGTAATCTTCATAAATTGTTCAGATTGCGTCTTCAAGCAGTGTGCTTCGTGCAATGTGTAGATAATGCGAGAGAGAGAGAGAGAGAGAGAGAGAGAGAGAGAGAGAGAGAGA
The DNA here is from genome assembly GCA_029204225.1 of Diphasiastrum complanatum. Classification (NCBI taxonomy): domain Eukaryota; kingdom Viridiplantae; phylum Streptophyta; class Lycopodiopsida; order Lycopodiales; family Lycopodiaceae; genus Diphasiastrum; species Diphasiastrum complanatum. The sequence continues at coordinate 25,137 of MU836655.1, forward strand.
GAGAGAGAACCGTGGGAACTGTTGAGAGAGAGGAACGATGGTTCAACGATGCTATAACAACGGTTCCTCTCACGGTTCCTCTCTCTCAATGATTCTCACACGGTTCCTCTCTCTCTCTCACGGTTCCTCTCCCTCACTGTTCCTCTCACAGTTTTTCTCTCTCACGGGTTCCTCTCTCTCTCTCACGGTTCCTCTCACGGTTGTCACGGTTCATCTCTCTCTCTCTCTCTCTCTCTCTCTCTCTCCTCTCTCTCTCTCTCTCTCTCTCTCTCTCTCTCTCTCTCTCTCTCTCTCTCTCTCTCTCTCTCTCTCTCACGATTCTCACGGTTCCTTTCTCACTCATGGTTCTCACGGTTCACAGTTCTCCCTCTCTCTCGCTCACGGTTCTCACGATGCTCTCTCTCTCTCTCTCTCTCTCTCTCTCTCTCTCTCTCTCACCATGAGAACCATGAGAGAGGAACCATGAGAGGAACCGTGAGAACCGTTGAGAGAGAGCGGCCATCCTGCTTGTTATTTATTAATCTGATCTGATGGATGGGCGATCTGTGGACTCATCCACGTGCATAATCTTCATGGATTGTTCAGATTGCTTCTTCAAGCAGTGTGCTTCGTGCAATGTATAGA
>MU836656.1:0-25758 GCA_029204225.1 Diphasiastrum complanatum
ACGAGCTCAAAAGTCGGTAAAAAACTTTTTTTGAGCACCAAATCGGCTTGAAAGTCGAAAAAAAACAGGGAAAATAGCGAGCTGTTTGACGTTGAATTTCTTCCAAACGGCAAAAGCTTTTCACGAACCGTCAATTGGCAGTAGGTCGCCCTCTACTAGGCCCAATCTGCACCCTTAACAGTAGAAACCAGAGAAAATTCAGAGAAGTTACGCCCAATCCAAAAATCTGACCTGTTTTTTGCTTGAAAACCGACTTTTTGGTGAAACAGAGGCAAATCTGCTCCAAACCCGGCGTATGATGGCTCTATGGGATCGCTATGGATGCTAGGAACATGCTCCCGAAATCTGATCAGGATCTGAGAAGGTTCCGGAGAGTTATGAGCGAAAAACCTTCAGAAAAAATGCACTGGCCCCTCCAAAACTTTAAAATTTTTTGAAATCTGAAATTTGCGGCGTGAATCCCTGCTGATCTACAGCGACTGCCACTAGAAATGATCTGAGACAGATCTCCCTCAAATCTGAGCACTATAGACCAAGTTATGGTGAAAAAACAAGCTTTTTCTCACTTTCTCTCTCTAGAACGGACATTTCTCTCTCTAGAACGAGGCTCTGCTACCAATTGTCACAAGCAAGTCTCTCCAAGCTCGTGAATCCTAGAAGCCGGTGTGTAGAATGAACCTCCCAACCATAAGCACCCCCTCCTTGAGTCCTACCTGCTATTCCCGTCAACTGGCACATGGCATCCACCTGTGGGTGATCAGTCCACTTGGCATGCCTGGCCCCTGTGACCTGTGAATACCGAGTGACTCATAGGGTACCACCCCCGTGCCCGACAAAGACCTGTGACTCTCTTGGTCACCTCGACTACTTGCCGGCTAGCATCTTGTCACTGACGGCTAGGGTCCTGACGGTCAAGACACATCGCATCTCTGACAGCTTGTCAGGCGGCCACACCGGGTCACTACTCGTGACGCACCGGTCCCTACTTGGGACAGATGTCCTTGTCGGTCACCGACCCTTGCCAACACTAGGTCTCAGGCCCTTTGGTAACCGGCCATGCCGAGATCATGATAGAGCCATAACTAAGCTCTAATAGCAAGAAACATTCTAAAGCTTGTTCATACAGATTTGTGTGGTCCTATAAAAACACAGTCTCATAATGGAGCAAGTTATTTTATGGTGTTTGTGGATGATTATTCTAGGAAGATATGGGCATATCTTTTCAAGAATAAAAGTGAGGCATTCAGATGCTTTGCTCAGTTTAAGGCACAAGTTGAAAAAGAAACAGGTAGATAGATAAAGATACTCCGTTCAAATAGAGGGAGAGAGTATCTTTCTATAGATTTTCAAATGTATTGCAAGAACAATGGTATAAGAGACAATGTGCAAGTATGGAAATGCCTCAACAAAGTGGAGTTACAAAAAGAAAGAATCGTTCTATTGTGGAAACTGCTAGGAGCATGCTTAAAAGTAAGAATCTTCCAGATTTTTTTGAGATGAGGCAGTTAAAACTGCGATTTATCTTTTGAACAGCAGTCCTACTAAAGGGGTGGAGAATCAAACTCCAAAAGAAGATTATACAAGCAAGAAACCTAGTGTAAGTTATCTTAGAGTACTAGAAGCGGTAAAGGCAGGAGCAGCAAGATACGTAAAATGGTTCAGAAGTCACTGATGTGACATAGTACTACTGTCTGTCTGCAAGCACGAGCAAAAATATCTTGACGTTGGCAATCTCAAATAAAAGGATAATGCCCCCAAGTGCGGCTTAATTGTCACTATCAAATGCGCTTAATCTTAGATAGATATGGCAGCAGGAGGAGAGTAACTTTAGGCTGAATCTGATATCTGATCTTAACATCTCGAGAGCTGATATATTATACAAAAAGGCTAGCATGGTTAAGAGTCAGAAGATAGAGAGAATATTTCTAGAAGTTTAAAAGCCTGGTACAAAAACCACAAAGCTTTTTCATGATAGAACCTCAACATTCCCTACATGTTCGTGAGTTCTGGACCGATGAAACACTTATACTCTGCAGATTGATGTGATCCTAGAAATTGTCAAGGAGATATGGACTCAATTTTGGACAAGTAACTAAGTAGGTTTGCTGCAGCAACAAGTAAATTCGAGTACCAGAGTTCCGATGATGTTAAGATCCTGATTGTATTATGACTGCCACGACTTCATCTAGGATAGTACCGGAACAAAACAAAAAAGAGAGATAGAATCTTAAGGGAGACCACCAGCAATGTATTAGACCATCAATCCATCATACATAGCACGGTCTATGTATGCTATAGCATCCCTACTCCCGGCTCCGAAAATTGGCGTTTAAGAGTAGGTCCAGGTCAGGACTCACATACATAAATATAGCTCTACATTAGCTTTTGGTGAATTCATACCAGCACAAGTATCGAATTTCTATCACTTGCGGGCAGAGTCGGGCAAGACTATAGCGAGCACTAAAGAAAGAAGCCACTTCTTTCTTTAAGGAAACTTACATATCAGCATTTTAGGTTCCTCAAACAAAAACAAGCCAGGAGGTCGTCTAGAAAAGCTGTAATCCATATAGTCTAGAGCACAGATTGTTTGGTATCAAAAACATGAAGCTCGCCAAAAGGTCTGAACCACAAGTCAAGTTAAGTTGCGACTCCTGAAAGTTTAACAGTGTCGAAGAGCTTATGTAAAAAGAAGAAGTGAAAGATCCAGTGAATCGAATAGCTAGTACGATTAAGTTTTACATGTCGCTTGAGATTTTTCCGAGCTGAGATGAAATTTCGATATCAAGCATACTGCTGATATTTCTTGAGCTTCCGTAACCTAATTCCATAGGGTACTAAGGTCATAGATGATGCACTTTCAGAGTTTGTATTAATGTAATTAGGAGCAAAAAATAAAGAAGTAAGAGGCAGAAATCATTATTGCCCAGGTTTATTCTGGATCACACCGCTTCACAAAAATGAAGCGAAAGACTGCGGTAATATTTCAGCACTTCTAAAGCCTAAAGAGGATCATTACAAAGTCAACATACGCTAGATCACAGAGCTGGAAACAAAACAATCAAATTACCATGCCCTCTGTCCCCTCCTGTCTTGTTATACATCATGAGAAGTCCCACCAGAATGCCAACTGATCCTAGAGCCAACAGAGCAACCGCTAGCGCCACTTCTTTCACAGGAGGTCGATTGTTAGCAATAAATGTGCCTGTGGGATCCTCAGTGATGGAAAATGCGTGATCGACGTATGCCATGATTCAACTTCTAAGTAAGATTCCTATTACGGCACATCTATCTAACGAATTGTAGCCAGAATCTGAGCTTTTTGCTGCGATCCAATAAGAAAGATGAGATGCATGCTCGCAACGATGGTGAAAAGAATGGTGAGAGCACAAAACAAATGAATGGATCGTGAATGTAAAACTGGGTGTATGACTGGCATGGGGACGGGCTCGTACACTCCCACATGCGACACGTGGACCATTACCTCCTCACAAATCATAAATTTATTACCCCATAATAAATTCTTTAAGAAAACATTCATTAGTGCTTTGAAACCTCTTTTGACTTATCCTCAAAAAAAACCTTGCATTTTATAGAAGAATTTAATTTTTTTAAGACTTTTACTCATAAAAAGGCGAATATACTTGTATAAAAAATCGTCAAAAGATTTTATGACAACGATTTTTAAAAAATTTGTCACTTCCATTCCTATACTTTGCCGATTTCTCCGAGCATTGATTCACATTATCTACTAGAAGTTCCAACACCCGAGCCAGTGGCTCGACACATGGCTAGTGAATGTTAAATATAGTGTTGCAACTTAATTGGCCAGATTCAATCCTTCCCATGTCATTGGTCAAGCAAGGTCCTTTGTCCAAATAACCAATTTCACTTGTCCCAATATCGCAAGGGGCCCATGCCACCTAATGTGTCACCTTAAGTATTTATGGGGGGAGGTGAGTGAGTGGTTTTATTCTTCTAAAGGACCAATGGGAAACCTTTGTTTTAAATAAGGGACCTGCCGGAGAGTCAACTATGAAATCACCCTAAAACAATAGCATGCCCCATTTTCTAGATAACTAAACACTTCACAAAAATGAGGATGTGTCAACATGCATAAAAATGAGTTTAATCCTAAATATTGCTAATTTACCCCTATACAAGTCTCATAAGTTTGTCCAAGGATATTCAAATCAATGTAGAAGAGTGGTGACAATTTTCAAAGAACATATCCATCAATAGCATTTGTGAGGAGTGATAGCAGACACGTGGCATCATCGGGTTGGTTAAGAACAGCCCAATTTTGAGCCATAGCAAGGATTTTAAAATGTTTTGAATCCCCACCATAGATCTACAAATGCTACGTACGATATTCGTCATCCAACGGTGGGCTACCTATTATAGCCACCCTCGCTGTGCACCAGGGTTTTCCACCTAATGCATGCCCAAAAATCTATGTATTAAAAGTGTTGGCTAGATCCTAAGAATGGCAATTAAGAATTGTTCAATGGTACTAGTTTTCTAGGTGTATATAGTGCACCAGGGTTTTCCACCTAATGCATGCCCAAAAATCTATGTACTAAAAGTGTTGGCTAGATCCTAGGAATGGCAATTAAGAATTGTTCAATGGTACTAGTTTTCTAGATGTGTGTGTGTGTGTGTGTGTGTGTGTGTGTGTGTATATATATATATATATACATATATTCATTGTTACAATACCTACATATCCATATCTTTGTAATATTACCGCTTCTCTTTACTTAATGTTTTTGATGGACTCTAATCTTGCTCCCTTGATTTTTATTTCAAAAATGTCAACACATTGATACTTGAAAGAAGTTCTAGTACATCAATTTTGTACGAAATACTTTTTTGGGCTACCTAAATAGCCCATTGATAAGCAAAAAATTATATTTTAGCTTTAACTAGAAATTTGGTACATGTATCATCAATTAAGTTTTTCACCTTTTGGTAACGACTACTTTTTTGACCATTTGCAGCTAGTTTCAACAAGGACTACCTACCATGCGCCCAAGACGAGAATTTAATCACGTAATAATACAATAAGATATCATATAAAAATTATGTATAGGTAGTGTATTTTTTAGCAAGACAACTACATGAAACGTAATCACGTATTATGATCTACAACCTAAAATAGGAGAAATATTAGCTTGCAACAAAATAATTACACTTTGATTATGAAATACTTAATGTTATTAGTTAATAGCCAAGTTCATTAAAGTTCAACATTTGTTTAATGTTGCACAACTAAATCATGTAATGGTGTTGGATTTTCCACCAACAAGAATAACACAATAATTCATGCATCAGGGTTTTTTACATGGCCCAAAATCTATGCATCAAAGACATTGGTAACATCTTGGGAATGGCAATTAAGAATTGTTCAATGTTATTAGTTTATTATGTATGCATTCTAACACTACCTACCCATCCATCAATATTAACTCTGCTCTCTCTAATGCTCGAGATAGACTTTGATCTTGTTCCCTTGATTTCAATTCCAAAAATGTCAACAATACAATGGTATGTAACACAATGCTCGAGATAGACTTTGATCTTGTTCCCTTGATTTCAATTCCAAAAATGTCAACAATACAATGGTATGTAACACAGATGCTATTATATTAACTCGGTACCAAAATACTTGTGGAGAAATACTGATCAATTGAGCAGTCAATGTTAATGTTGATGTGATCATCTTTCCAACATTTCTTATTGAACCTAGTTCCAGGATCTTACAATCTAATATCAGAGAAGTTTTTCAAAAGTAAAAAAGGTACTTACATGTGCTTTAATTGCTAGTGCCTTTTAACCATATACGTGCCAACACAAAACTGTTTTTGATACCATCTGTAGTTTGGTATTTCGAAAATACTTGCCTCTAAAATCCGGAATAAGCAATCATAATGAAGAAAAACAAGAAGAAGAAAAAGGGCCGCTATAATATATATGCATAATAATACATGTTATGAAAGGTTAATATGATACAAGTATAGGCGCTTTCGACGTTCTGATCATTAACATAAAAAAAATGACACAAATCAGCAAACTGGATCTATTCATGAGAGATGTCTGTCATAAATGCAACAATCATGTGCATCAATCAAATCTGTGCAACAAAATGCAACAGTCATGTGCAACTAAGCATGCAAAAGCCAGCTTTGTGGTACCAGACATGCACATCTGAATCCAGTGAGCAGGTCTAAAAAGGCAAAAAAGTACACAACACTCATGATTCTCAGCATTCACTGATCCACGAGACTGGATACATCTTAGTACTTGAGACTGGATACATCTTAGTACTTGAGATTCATAAATACTAATCATGAGCTGTGAAATTATTTAAGATCATATTCAGGATCCTAAGACACTGGCTAGAAGGATAAATAACAGGCAGTGCAGAAGTGTTTGCAGAACTTCCAAGATATCCTGACAGTGTGCGGATGAATTGAAAGGGACAATTCTGAGTCGCTATTGACTGCTGTCGTATCTACTCTCAAAAATTCCTAAGCACAAACCCATTTCTCAAAACATACTTTTCCGGCTTCCTTTTACTTACAACTTAAGCATAAGGTGAGAGGGAGGCACTTAACTAGCGACTGGCTACAAGCAACGACGGAACCGAATCTCCAAGAGCAGTGCAATAGGCTACTCTACGTGGTAGCAGTGCGCCTCTGTCCCTGTTTTCACCTATTTTAGCTAAGAACTTTCCATCACCTACGACGATGTTGGTTAATACTCAAGTCACAAGCAATGTAAAAATAAACACTCAAATGCTCTGAAAATAAACACTCAAATGCTCTGAAAATGACTTGCCTGCAAATCACAGACTCTTTGTAACTAACTCCCTTGGCCAAAAAAGGGTGAAAACAAGTTGGAAATTGACCCGAAAATGTTTCAGAATTGTTGATCTACACAAATGTATTTAAAAAGGCTTTTTTAAATACGTGGCATTTTTATAAATTAACCTACATATTTGAAAAAACAAATAAAATAGAAATCATAGAAATTAATTTAAACACAAGCACGTTAATTTTTTGTTGTGTTTACTATGTGCCCCTGCTTGTAAGGCAGGGCCAAAAATTTGATTATAACAAGAACAATGTGGTATTGTACCCAAATGTCATATTGTCGGATTTTCACTTTTTGTGAAGATTAAAAGAATGCAAAGTCAAATTTTGATGGCTGTTCTTAACTTTTATAATAAAATGTTTTATGGATTGTGATGATTCTTTCTTTTTTGATTAATCCAACAATTTTAGGATTATGGCAAGGCTTTCTTGACATAAGGCCACAATAATAACTCGAATACATATATTTAAAACTTCAATAGATAATAACAAAATTTGGTACAAGCACTAGAAATTTCAAACCCTTATGATACAACTTTCGTTTTTTTGTCTTTTGGAAAACGAGTTTGGGCTTGTAAATCTAAAATTGCTAAATATCAGCTTGTTATTGAGAATTCACATGAAAAGATCTGACCTAATAAAATTTCTTGATAATTATTATTCTGTTGTATTAGATAGCACACTTAACCAAACAAAGTTGACCTTAAAAAGACTCTTCCTCACTTCTACTATCCAATCTAACACCAATTAAATGTCGCAAATCTTCAAGTGATTCATATCGAATTTGCACATTGTCTTACATTTTGAATTTGAAATATATATATGTTCTTGATAAGTTTGTATTTTATAATAAAAAATCAATACTAGTTTGTTCATAACATTTGAAGATGCACAAGGCAACATCTTTCCTACATATTTGTGCTATTTTTTTTTAGGTTCACACATATGCATTTATTAGCTTTTTTGCTAAAGAGGTACGTATCGATAAGTTAAGTTGTCATGATGAGTTATTCATTTTTTTTTAACATTCTAAGTTGCAAGAGCTTACAATATGACAATCACTACCACAAAAGTAGTTATAGTTTTTACAATCGTAGAACTAAAATTACATATTAAGATCTAAAAAGACTAGAATCATGTATTTTTTTAAAATGATTTGTCGATAAATAGGTGATCTTCATTTGATAGTTTCTTGCAATGGTTTTATTATATTGATCACAAAATATGTCCGTCATTTTTGTATTTTAAAGTTGCCAAGGATTAAAAATATTCACGACCAATATTCACAATAATCATGATCAGTATTCAAAATATTTTAGTATTTACGATTAATCGCGAGTATTCATGATTAGTATTCGAAACAATCATGATCAATATTCACAATAATCACGAGTATTCGCAATAATCACGATCTGTATTCACAAGTATTTGCAATCAATATTCACAACATTGACAATTAATATTCATAATAATTATAATCAATATTCAAGATATTTACTTTTAAATATTTACAATCGTTGCCAATCATCGATCATGTATTCTTCAGGATGCATCTCTGAAAAGTCGATCAATTTTTCATCCAATGGGAAACCGGTATCGTTTGGTTGTTGTTTTTCGAGTTTCCGGTAATGCTCACATTCTAACTAGTGTGGTTAAAACTAGCTCTAATTTCAGACATTAATTAGTTAAGCGTGCTTGTAATAATTCAAGACGAAATTTCTCTGCATGCTCAGCCAACTTGTAATCTTGGTATGCTCATTGCAAAATATGTAGCGGGAGCATTATGAGCTCAAATTTTTGTATGCTCATAGTAAAATATGAGGTGGGAGAATTATGAGCTCGACGTAGCCAATACAAAGCCATAGGTATTGATGATCAATCTTTTGAGATATTATAGTTTTCAACAATGGAAAATTTTCATTTGTATGTTGCACTTCCTATGGAATGTTTTCCATTTTAAAGAAAAATTCAAAAGTTGAAGAAATTGTTGCTTCACTGATTGAAGATTTGAGAAAAAAGAATCATAAGCATGTAGATTTGTGGGTAGACGGAACAATTTATCCTAAAGATCCAAGTACTGATTTATGTCCAAATTTTAAGTCTATCAGTCATCTTCTCATATTTGTATGTGAAGGACATAGAGGATTACTTGGATATTGTCAAAGGTTGCGACATTTCGGCATGCATAATGCACAATTACTGCATGCTAATCGGCAATTACACTATGCTAATCAACAACAGCAATGTGCTTATCAACAATTGCAACATTTTGTGCAACAAATTAAAAATGAAAACTTTGCACTGAAGGGCTCTATATTAGAACTGAATACTATAATCACCAGTCTTCGAAACTCAAACCAAAATATGCTAGAATCATTGGAGAAGTTACAATTTGAAAGATTGAAATCTATTGCTGATGTAGATGTTATCAAAATGACATTACTAAAAAGGAAGAAAAAAAAAAAAGTACCAAAGAAGAATATTGATGACTTATCCTTACACAGTGGCAATCAGAAGAAAAGAATTTGAACTTTCAAGTATGACCGTTATTCAAGTTTGATTGCAAATTATTTATTTGAACTTGTTAATTTTTTATGTAGTTATATGTATTTATATGACTAAATATTATTTGATTTGTGTACTGCAGATCATGCTTAGTAACAAAGGACTATTTGAAAGATCGTTCATGTATTGGAAAAATTTTAAGTTATGTTCTTCCAAAAAAAATCTGCAAGGGCATTGATGAAAAATTATTGATTTGAAAAGATGTAAAATGAAATTGCAGGGATGGTCTTGAGTTAGATGCAAATGTGATACAAGGTGTATGTGATCAGATTGGAGTTAACAAAAATGCTTATTCCACATTTTTTTGAATTGTACAAGAAGTATTTTCTCAAGTGAAGATTAAGAAAACTTATCTTCCTTGTCCATATCAAGCAAAATTAGCAAGAAATTATACTCACGAGGGAATGTTCAAAGCAGTTGGCCAACCATTTCATATCATTAATTTATATAAATTTGAAAGTGGTGAGCTAAATTACAACATCAATTGCAATCAATATTTTTCTTCATATCGAAAATATTTTAATATACATTGATCGGTTCTACAAAATTAATGATCATCAAGCAAATGGAAAGTTGATTGTTATGATGAAACTTGATGAATCCAAAATCATCAAAGGTCAAAAGTTGGAGTGGGTGAGTATCACTTTGATGAGAAAAGTATCAGATGATCATACATTTAGTGTTCAATCAGAAAATCACATATGGTGGATAGCAACATTCCAAGTACTTTTTTATGACGTGTTTTCTAATTTACGATTCTTTTTTTGTAGTACATGATTTGGATAAGTAACTAGCAAAATACATATTACTTGCCTTGTTACAGGTTTTGAAAGAAGATCATGGAGTTCTATCATGGATATTTTCAAGTACGGAACATATAGAGGGTCAGAAACTTACTATGGAAAATCATGGTAGTTTTCAAATTCAATGGCACCTTGCAGGCGATTTGAAAACGTTGAATGTATGTATAATATCTCTCATGGGACAACATCAAAACAACCATGTATATTTATTGCATGAAAAATTGTTATGATATGAATGTGGGACGAATAAACAATGGTCCAACAAGAAAACTAGAAGATCCAAATCTGAAATGTGTTTTGTCGATACTCTTAAAATATGTACACATATGCACATTGCATGCTAAGGTACGTATTATTGGAAAGCTTATTTATCTTCATATTTTATTTGATTGAAATACAAAACCAAAGTCTTTGGCCAAATCAGCTATTACGAGGTTGAAAGAAATTCTTTGAAAAGCAGGACTACATAAAGCAAATGTCACAATTGAGAAAAGTGACAGACTGTCAGAAAAATTAGAAAATGTTCCTAATAAGCCATCAATTGGAGGTTCTAAAACAAGTAAATTTTTATCCAATCACACTTGCAAAGATTCTAGTGCCAAGTATGGAATTTGGAAAGAAATTGTTTCAACCACATAGGATTTTGAGAACAAAGGAGGTACACAAATGCAAAAGGCACAAGTGTGAAAGAATTTTGAGACACTCATAGGTGTTATTAGAAAGAAAAACTTATCATCAGAAGATATTCGTTCTATGCAAAAGCATTGCACCACATTTGTCAAATCTGTACGAGATTGTTGGGAAAAAGGTCACATTACACATTACATGGTAATGTTCTATGACTGTTTGATGATTTTGTGTACTCAATAGTTTTTTTATTGATATTGTGCAATACTAATTAATATCAACAAATATTTGCAGCACATCTTTCTACACCATGCCACATATTTTGCAAGAGAGTAAGTATCTGGTAATCTCAAGGAATGGAAAAATCGCATTGGCAAGCTAGATGAGCATTTCATCTAGCCACAAATCATGGTGGACATAAATCAAAAAATAAATATTTAGTTCAACTTTTTCAGTGGTTTTACAAAAGATCACAATTTAAATATCAAGCTAAAAGCTTGACAAATGTTATGATTTTTCACAAGGCATTCAAATTCATAACAAAAAAGAGATCCTTGTAATATAACAATAAATTATTATAGAGCATTGTTTAATTTTCATCATCATCCTCTCCAAGATTCAAGCAGATGGTATTGTCATAGAGGAATAATCTCATTTCATATGGATCCAAAAATTCTAAAGTTTTTCTTTTGCTCATATCTATATAACTCGAATAAAAGGCCAATGCAGATGATCTTTTTGTAGTATCTTTGGGGATATAACCCAATGTTTTAATGGCCATATCCCTCTTAACAAAAGCTATTTTGTATGTTCCTATGGAGTAAAAATGGTCTCCTAAACTAACAGATATTGCCTTAATAGCCATAATGACAGTGGCGAAGTATGGATTAAAAGATCCATGATAAATACAAATCTCATTCTTTTCAAAGTTTTTAATAATGAGAAAGGGATGCATCCTTTCTCCCAGCTGATACATCTCGAAGGCCTCCATGTCTCATGCCAAAGGAATCTAGCTCAAAAGCATCTTGCAAATGAGTAAAGGCAATATATTTAGAATGAAAGAAAACAATACAATCTCAAACTTAAACTTTTGATTGAAAGAAGATAGTACAATAACAAAACCAATATAATATCAACTTTCCAGATTGTATTCATCGAAACAAAGTCTCTTCTACTAATGTCATGTCCTCCAATAACTTCTACATTGCTCGAGGAGATATACTGAGTCCTTGGAGAATACTATTTTTGGAATTCCAAAAAGTCTTCCTCATTCGAAATTTTTTTCTATAGGCTTTCGATTTTTCAATTAAGGCCTTCAATGCCTCCTTGCCAGATTTCCAATTGCCATCTTTATCAAAATCTATCTTATTTTCGAGATCATTATAACTATAATCAATAATGTCAGAAAATTCTGAGAACTGTTTTGCAAAAATTGAGAAGACTTCATCCTCTCTCATATTAAAAACATCTTATATATCATTAAAAAATATATAACTGTCATTATTTATAAAGAATACATAAACATCAAGTACAGTTATTGTATTAATAAGAGTTGAAGTTGGAAGAAAATCAGATAGGATTATAGAACGAGAGACAGTTTTCTCAAACTCTGAAGCCATGGATACTTCAACTTCAACATCTATATCAAAATTGTTAAGTGCATGTCTGAGGAACCACAAAATAGAAACCGAAGGGAATTCTCGTTCGTGTGTATCTTAGTACAAAACAATTAGGTTTGTTGTATCTAGATAGAGTTTGATTCTAATTGATGGCTACTGCCTTCTAGATTAGACCTACAATCTTCTAGAGTGTAGATAGACACTGCTAACCTACGCTATCAAATTTTTTTAAGACATTCAACAAGGATAAACGAGTGTGCGGAATAAAGACAAACAACTGAATATGTGCAGACAATGATTAGACATCAAAACATTCGATATCATTCAAGATAAAGATAAGCATGTGCATAACAGCTACTGTATTATCAGTGATTTTTTCTAGAGCATTGTGTAACAAACCCACCCAACGAGTCGGCACAAGAGATACTATGTCTCTCATGAATTATATCAGATAGTCTTGCTTACTAGTGGACTCTTGGACAACGACTATGCCTAACTCACATTCTAAACTTTCCTGAATATATCTCATCACTCTCTTTAATGCTTTCCAATGAGAGATCCTAGGATTAGACATGAATTGGCTTAATGAGCTAATAGCATATGCTAAACCTGGTCTAGTGCACAACATTGCATACATCAAAGATCCTATAAGTGAATGATAAGGGTACTTTGCTAAATCGAGTACTTCACTATCAGAATCAACACAAGTAGATTTAGTCAATACTATATTTGAATCCATTGGAGTATCAATTGGTTTGCAATGAGACATATAAAACTTCTCTAAAATGCCTTTTAGATATGTCTGTTGGCTAAGATAGATCATCTTCTGAAGTCTATTTCTAGTAATGTGAATATCTAGCAAAGAATAAGCAGCTCCTAAATCAATCATAGACAAATCACTCTTAGTAGTGTGTAGTAGAGAAGTGTCATTAGACAAAATGAATGCATCATTTACGTAAAGAGCAATGTGAACTGAATTGGTACCTATATGCTTGGAATAAATGTTACAGTCAAGTGAATTGTTTGCAAAGCCCAATGAGATGAGGTAAGAGTTGATTCCATTGAACCATGCTCTTGCGGCCAATTTCAGTCCGTAGATTGCTTTGTGTAGCTTGCACACTTTGTTCTCTTGGCCTTTGACTTCGAATTCTTTTAGTTGGAAGCATAGTTGTAGCGCGATTCGCGAATCGCGATCAAAATCGCGATCCCGATTCGTGATTCAGGATTTTCTCAGAATCGTGTAGAATCGAATTTTTTTTTTTTTGAAATTTTTTTGTGCAATATGGGTATCAGATGAAAGCTCTGATCGAGGGAAATATGATTGTGTAGTTTGCTGACTGTTTTAGGTGCAGGATGGTCCCTTTACGCTAAAGCTGCATCCCATATAAAAAAAAAGAGAACACATTGGGGCATTCCCAGTGAACATAGCAGGAATCTCCCTTTCTCTGATTCTCCCTCTTTCTATCTCTCTCTGATCACGATTCACAACAAACGGAACTAAAACCATGCTGAACAAAAACCTAGCTGAATCATTCTGAACTTTAGCCTTAAATGAAACAATTTTTGACAAAACAACCATACTCTCTCTCTCTCTCTCTCTCTCTCTCTCTCTCTCTCTCTCTCTCTCTCTCTCTCTCTCTCTCTCTCTCTCTCTCTCTCTCTCTCTCTCTCTCTCTCTCTCTCTCTCTCTCTCTCTCTCTCTCTCTCCAACCATAAATCATAAACCATAAAACCGAAGTTACTGAACTAAAACCACAAAGAACAATACTGAATCACGACAATGATATGAATAGGATGATCATAATATATAATATCGGGCCACATGGCACCAAAAAGGAGTACAATGATGTTCCATGAACATAATGAAAACTATATAACTAAGGCTCGTCAGAGTTATGGTAGGATAAATCATCCGAATCTGTGGACTGTAGGTCCCATGGGTCCACAGATGAATCGAAACTGGAGGGAGCCATATGTTGTGGTGTGGCCCTAGCTCTGCTGCGTGCTCTGGATCCCTGCTACGTGCCCTGGCTCTGGACCACCCCCCTCTCCCTGCCTCTACCTCTGCCTCTACCTCTGTCTCTCTCCCATCCTCTGGCCCCCATCTGGCTGCCTCCAGCCTTGTGTCTACTCTGTTGTGCTTGTGTGTCAAGTGGCTGTAACCCTATGCCCTGGGATGGCCCTACCCACTGTGATGATGTCTCGCCGACGGCTGCCTGTGATGCTCCACTCTTGTCTACAAAAAGAGTACTCAGTCCCCCCTCCTCCTAGAACCTCTAGGTCTCCCCCTAGGCCTACGTGCAGGAATGGCTGGCTCCTCCTCTGTCTCTGCATCAGGGTCCACCAGCAGGTCAGCCAGGTCATCCCCTTGTGCCTCCGTCCACATCTCCTCGTCCTCCTCTGTATCTCCCTCAACCCACTCCTCCTCCTCCACATAGTCTGCCCCGAGCATCTCTCCACCCTCCGAGACCTCGACATCTCCCTCCTCATCCCTCTCCCTCTTCCTCTCTATCCTTCTCTGTTGTCGTAAAGCCCGTGCGTCAGCCTGTGCCTATCTGTAGAGCTCTCTATGGATCTCATCATCCATCTCCTCCTGTGTGGGTGGTGCCCGAGGAGCAGCAGCTATCGAATCCACCAAGCAAGTGTCAAGGTCCACCTGCAACCAAAAACAATACATTGTTGTTAGGCAGGTATTTGTGCAACTCACTGCATATTTTGAAAGCAAATCAATTCATCAAAGCATACCAAGAAAAAAGAGGTGATGATGTGACTCACCTTGAGCATCTGACCCTCTTCTCGTGTGCGCCTCAGCATACGGCCGTTGGTGTTTACAAACACCAACCGCCTACACTGCTTGATGGACAACCTGTTCTTCTTCTACGTGTGATACAAGGCCCAGGTGCTCCAATTCTGCTCACAAGCTCCTACAGAACAGTCCTGTGCAAGGACTCTCTCAGCCAATCACCTCAAGTCACCTGTGCTGCGCCCGGGGATGCACCACCATGTAACGGGCCTCAGCTGATCCTCCCTTCGACGACTCTGCTCTCCATCGAAAGGAAACTGGAAGTGCTCAAATGCGAGCAGCTGGCTTGGCTAGCATCAGACCTGTTGGCAAAAGGAAAAACATGGCACATGTAAGACCCCTCGAATTCAGACACTACCAATGAGTACAATATTGTAGTAACATTGCTACCAAACGATTTCTCACACGTACCTGGTCCGGGCCATACACACTCCGTGTACTCCGCCCATCCCCTATGCAACTCCAGATCATCTCTCTCTCATGTAGAGCGCCACAAGGGGTGCAACATGTGGGCTACGGCGTGGATGGGTCGATGGAAGTAGTCCCATCTGGCCTCCCAGATGCGTGAGATCTCGCGCCTCCTGCAGCAGACAAATTACAACAATCACTAAACCATAGCATAAAAGAAACACATCAGACTCGAGTGAGAAACAACAAACTAGACATTGAAGAGTCATACATGTGCTCGTCCAAGGTTGACAACAGAATCCCCTCACCGATGCGCTCCATGAACTCATAAATGAGACCGAGGGTGCACGCCTCACGGTCTACCAGACGTAGCACTCTATAAATGGGTAGTAGGATCCCACTAATCTCCTCAGCAGCTCTCCAGAACTCGTCGCCGTACACAGTGGACTAGAAAAATGCCGAATGGGGGAGGTCTGTAAAGTCCCGGAAGGCCATGCTGGAAACCATCCGCCGCAATGTGTCCTTCACCACCACCAATCAACATAGCACCAAGAAGTAAAATGCAAAGCGCGTGGGTGCGAGCTTCTTCAGGTTTAGGGTGGAGAAGGTGCGAAAGAGGGCCAACACGCGCCTCTTCCTGGTGAGAAAAGTGACCAGGCGCATGGACGTAGAAGTGATCTGCAACACAAACACCCATTAAAAAAGTTTAGACAGTAGTTGAGATGTGGTTAGCAGCATCGAAAGAAGAAAGCATAGCAAATAGAACAAACTATACCTCTTTGATCCATGGAAGCGCGCACAGGTCACGGATGAGCAAGTCTATGCAATGTGCAGCACAGGGTGTCCACACAATGTTGGGGTGCTCCCTCATCATAATCTTGCCCATCTGCTTGCAGTTCGAGGCATTGTCGGTGACAACCAGAACCACGTGCTCAACTCCGATGTCAGCAATAACATCTCTAATGACCTCCCATATGAAATCGGCTGTGATGGCGTCACCACCGCGAGTGGCATCCATGCCACGTAGGAATATTGTGCCAAGCGGGCAAGAAACCAAGACATTGATGATGGATTGCTGACGAATGTCGGTCCATCCATCACTCAATATCGTGCATCCATACTTGCCACAAAACACCCATTAGCTACATGCAAAAATTGCGGCACCAGTAAATCCTAAACACATGTAAAGAGATTACAAAGACAAGTTACTTACTGCTACCAAGCTGAGCGAATGGAACTCAACTCCTGCATGATGGTCTCCTCCTCCTGACGAAACAACCTCCCTCGTAGTGCCTCTCGCTTGGGAGGTGTCCATGTAGCATCCACGGCCGCCATCTGTGCACAGAACTCCCTGAATACCCAAGTGTCAGAAGGCAATGCCGCACTCGTAAAAGAACTGGCCACACAGTCGAGTGCAACGGGCCTGCTGCTCTCTCTGCTAGCCGCATCGATCAAGGGTCTGCTGCCTGGGCCTAACCCCTCTCTGCTGTGTATATGGTACTCGTGGTCTAGCATGCCCAACGGATGGCTGATCCGTGGGTGTGTCACTCTCTCTGGCAACATCTGCCGAAGCATGTGGTGCATCTGCTGCCAAGGAGGAGGGTCGAGAAGCACCCGCTACTATTGAGCCAACATGCTCATCTGATGGTCCTGATGCTGCTGCGGATGGAACTGACGGTGCTGTACTAGGCCCTGCACCTGAACCATGCTCTACCCGTGCTGTATTGGGCCCTACAGCTGTACCATGCTCTGCCCGTTATGTATTGGGCCCTGCACCTGTACCATGCCCAACCCATGATGTACTACGCCTTGCAACCACACCATGCCCTACCCGTGATGTACTGGGTCCAATATCCATGGTAGGCCTTGTCTGTCTGCCTGTGAGCCCTCCTACATGCCTGCCTGTAGCTGCTCCTACTGCCTGTCCCTGTCTAGAATCCTGTGATGCAGTACCGGGCCCGTACATGGTAGACAACCTCTGCAGATCCTCATCAAAAATCCTGGGGCAATCATATATGCCCAATGTCCGCCCATCTGGCCCTCTGATCCGCAGCAAGTGAGCCCTAACCCTGGTGAGTGATCCCATGAAGTGACCACCGCAATGCAAGCATCTCCATCTGCGGGTGCCTGAGCCATGGTGTGTGCCCACATCCTCGTCGGTAAGCTCAACCTCGGCCCAAAGGCCTCGGTCCCGCACTAGCATCGTATCAACACGACCCTAAACCTGCAAACAACAAATAATCAGGCAAACGTTCAGTAGAAAAAAAATACATTGCATTGAACAACATTACCGAGCTCAAATAGAGCTAAAAATACCAGAGCATACATCAGAACGATTCCAGTTCACACATTATATCAAGTGCCAAAGAAGAACATGAGATTAGGGCATGGGATAGAGTAATTTTTGTATGAATAACAGGCAACTGACATTAGTGTCGGAGTCCGTGTAGGCATAAAGGAGTGCAGTGTGGGCCTAAACTGCGCCCCTAGCAGATGTTTGCATGATGGTCCATGCCTAAACCCTAAAAAGTATGGAATCAAGACATGAAAATTGAAATTTGTGATACGGATGTAGACGGGCAGAATGAAGGTCATAGGAGTCTGTGCAAGCATGTGGAAATGCATTCTAGGCTCAGACATCACCTCACTCGGTTTCCAACAAGCCATTCTGTGAAAATGGCCAAAATACACAAGCATTTGGAATGTGGTGTTCAAATCTCGCTAGGCGCGTCGTAACGGTTGAAACTGATGTCGTAGGAATCACTGTGGGCGTGAAAAAAGGTGTTCTAGAGCCAAACTACGCTCGATTTGGTTGCCTACAGCTCAATGTCAACAATTGCAAAAAATCAAGCCTACACTTACCAAATATCAAAAATTGGTCGTTTCGCTCTCCACAAAGCTCAGACCCACCCGGCACCATGCACACCAACTCCGTATCGTCGAGTAGATGCCTGCCAAGTATTCACTTGCGAAGATTGGACGCCCACAACTCTCAGAAAAAAAATCTGCCTCCTCCACTGTTGGCGCGGTTCTGTGCGTGAGGAGGAGGTTTCTAGTTTTTTTTTTTTTAACGATTCTATCCACGATTCGCTGTAGCAAATCGCGATTCACTGCAACTATGGCTGGAAGGTATACAACTCCTCTTCGACTTTGCCATTGAAAAACGTTGTCTTGACATCCATTTGATGCATTTCGAGGTCTTTCGCCGCTGCTAACATAATCAAAAACTTGATTGACTGCATTTTGACAACAGGACTGAAAGTTTCTTGATAATCCACTCCTTGGACTTGAGTGAATCCTTTAGCCACCAGTCGTGTATTCCATTTTGCTGTGGAACCATCAAAGTTGATCTTCTTCTTGAAGATCCACTTGTTGTCA
Organism: Diphasiastrum complanatum; assembly: GCA_029204225.1. Taxonomy (NCBI): domain Eukaryota; kingdom Viridiplantae; phylum Streptophyta; class Lycopodiopsida; order Lycopodiales; family Lycopodiaceae; genus Diphasiastrum; species Diphasiastrum complanatum. The sequence continues at coordinate 19,076 of MU836656.1, forward strand.
AATACTCTCTTGTGAGTGGGGAAGTCGACCAGTGTCCAGATCTGATTCATCAAAAGTGAGCTGTATGCTTTCCATACCTTCTTGCCACTTCAAAGCATCATTGGAGTTAATTGCTTCAGCTAGAGTCTGGTTCTTTTAATGAAATCCAAAATGATTGAGGTGTATACCTCTCAAGAACTGTCAAGTCCGTGAGGATCTACGGACGCTTGGTTGACCAAGATGCGATGATGCTTCTTCTTGAATTTCTCCAGATCTGTTTGAGCTGGTTTGGTCTAGTCTAATGATAGGTATTGTCAACTACTCGGCTTCTATAGGTGTACCTGCAGGTTCTGTAAAAGAAACATTATCGTTGGAAGATTCCATGCTACGTAAAATAGGATGAAATGATATAGCATCGTTTATCGCCAGATCTTATGCCAAATTCTATCTCTTTCACAAATGTGCCAGATCTTAGAAACTATAAAGTTATACAAAGATCTTATGAGTGAGCAGGGTATGATCTACATCATCCTTCCATCTTGCTCTCCGAACACCTTTATTTAAAACTAATATGTCAGTGATAAGAGTTCGTATACCTAGACCTCTGTCAAAAGATTACCTCGAAAGGAGTGGTCTTTCCATATCTGTAGGCCTCTGCAAAGTCCCTCATAGTCTAGTACCAGAAAGGAAATTTTTTTCCTACGTTAAAGGAGTTCTAGGGGAAAGGCAATCTAGAGCTTCAATGAGGTGCAAAGGAGGATTATTTTGTTCTTCCAACTAATTCTAAGTAGCCACCTTGACCTCGTCTGAATTTGAACAGCCAAACAAAAAGAATTCCCAAAGAAATGTATCATTTCTATTGTTTATCACTTTTTTGTGAGAGATATAGAGCCTACTGCTCACGATTGAGAGAGAGAGAGAGAGAGAGAGAGAGAGAGAGAGAGAGAGAGAGAGAGAGAGAGAGAGAGAGAGAGAGAGAGAGAGAGAGAGAGAGAGAGAGAGAGAGAGAGAGAGAGAGAGAGAGAGAGAGAGAGAGAGAGAGAGAGAGAGAGAGAGAGAGAGAGAGAGAGAAAGAGAACATCACATAGTCCCTCTTGACAAGTCAAGACCAAACCCTTTGAAACCTTCAATTTATAGCATAACAAGTTAAAATATAGCTGTATAAAGTCTTACGATACAGAGTAACAGAAAGTGAGGCAAGTTTTAGAACACCCAGCTGTTATCTACCACTATCCCACAAAACAAAACCGCATGAGTTAGTTAAGTGAGGAAGACATGTGTCATAGTTGAGCATAATTTGTTATCCATGCCCAAAACAAGATTCACTACTTTATCAGCTTGAATGCAATAACAAAATGTTCGTCCAGTCTTCCCAATCATGCATCTTATACATAGCAATACATTATGCCCTTCACTCGAAACCATATCAGGGCAGTTGCCATAATGATCAATGCAAGAGCAAAAAGAATGTATTCAATTCACAAAATAGTATAAACACGTAAGAAGCTATTTATCCATGCACAAGTACAAAGAGACATGATTTTGATCACAGTGTCGAGTACTAAGACAGATCCGTGCCATGCTAGCCCCACAGACTTCCCATGTAACTTATTAAATAATCCGAGCACTTGAAGGCTTGGGCAAGTCCATGCCATTCACACCCATCAAAATCAAACTCTAAAACATCCATGGCTCACTTATATAGGCTGCATTTTCACTTTTAACCAAAAAAATCCTTTTCAAGAATAAAAAACGTAATTATAAAGATTTACAATATAGAAAATAATTATTTTTTCAGCTAATAACTTCAAAAAAATCTTTTTTACGTAAAAAGTGTTATTCTCAACGTCTTAAAGAATTGCATATTAGTATGGAGTGCTACTACCCTTCCAAATAGCATCATAGAACTTCATACTTGAATGCGAGGTGAGTGACTTCTTGTGAGCTACCCATCTTCTAATATTTTCAAGCAAGACTCTATTTTCATACTATTGAATCAACACCGAAAGTGAAAAATTAATGGTAGTGCATCTTCTTTACAAAGTATCATAGTCTTGTAACAAAGTTATCAACAATCACATGTGAAACATTTCTACCAATGAGTGTTCGTATATAAAGTATCATACATTTGTTCCTTCATCAGTTCATGTTTAGAACGTTATCATCTTCGAAAAACCATGAATACTCTAAGTTCTTATTGCATACAAGCAAAAAAATATCATTGAAGCCTCATATAGTATCTATAGTTGTATTAAGATAATATCGTTTGCATAACAAGTATCTTGAGCACATATATATTAGTCTACCATGGGTAGTATCACCATAGCGCCATGCAAGTATCATTATGGGCAGTAGGCAACAACTAGTGAAGCGTTGAGATAGACGCATGCATTGTTTGAGAAGCTTTATTTACTTCTGATATTCAGAGAGCCAGAGGATTGAACAAAGGTTCACAGAACAGATAGTGGCCAGGTATAGTTGAAGATGGAGCTATCAACATTGTGTTATCATGCTCATTATGTAAGAAAATCCGTAGATGGTAAAGTAGATCTCTAGCCAGATAGAATCCGTTGTCCAGTGGCCCCTTTATACTTAAAAAATGTATCAATCTCATGTGAATCGTTGCTACAATGACTCTTGGTAACAGTTTGCTATCAAAATCAATATATACACTAGTAAAGAGTGTCTGTCGTTGATGGGCTATGCAAGCCAATCTAGGTGGCGGCCGATGATTTGGATGATGACACATCTCGCACATCTCACATCTCGAATATCTAACATATCTCACACATCTCATCCATAGTAGGGGTCAAAATTTAATCATGTTCAACAATAACAAAGGGAGTATCTTAATAAAAAGGTTGACGGGGGGGGGGGGGGGAGGTAGGCGATCTGTATTTGCAAATGTCTATTAACGGGCGGCCCACAGTTTAAAGTGAATATGTTGTTCATGCATGTGTGCTTTGTTGGAATTCGATGCTCAACCTCAATAATGAACATCTTTCTTTGCCAAGCTCAATGTTGGGTCAAAAAAGTTTGATCCTTTGAAAAAAGTTGATCCATTGGAAAAATTCGAGTCATTGGAAAAATTCGATCCTTTTGAAAAATTCGAGCCTTTGGAAAAATTCGAGTCTTTGAAAAAATTCTAGTCTATTAAAAAATTTGAGTCATTGAAAAAATTTGATTCTTAAAAAAAAATTGAGTCATTGAAAAAATTCGAGTCTTTCCAAAAAAATTTGAGTTTTCCAAAAAACAAATTAGAGTCTTTGAAAAAATTCTAGTCTTTCGAAAGATTCGAGTCTTTCAAAAAATTCAAGTCATTGGAAAAATTAGATCCTTTGGAAAAATTTGAATCGTTGAAAATATTCGAGTCTTTCCAAAAATTCTCGTCTTTCCAAAAAAAATTCTCGTCATTGAAAAAATTCGATCCTTTCAAAAAATTCGAGTTTTTAAAAAAACTCGAGTTCTTGAAAAAATTCGAGTCTTTGGAAAAATTTGATTCATCGAAAAAATTCGATCCTTTCGAGTCTTTAAAAAAATTCAATCCTTTCGAGTCTTTGAAAAAATTCGAGTCATTCAAAAAATTTGATCCATTGGAAAAGTTCGATGCCAAGGCACCAATCGTGACCTTAAGAGGGAATATTGGAAATTAAGCCCATAGTTGTCTCGCTGGTGAATGACTAATTTCTATTTCATGATTCTTTCTGCATGTTTATTGATCATTGATCTAGGGTCAGGTGAAACCAACTTTGGTTTTACATATGCTCATCTGATACCTACAGGAATCACAAACTTGGACAACCAATTTACTTGAAGAACATCTACAATGGGCTTCCGGCTGATCTCTAGCAAAGGGTAACCAATCTTATCATAATTTCAAGTTCGGATGTTAAGTTCAATAACTTGTCATTGAAATATTTGAGTCTTTAAAACAAAATCAAGTCTTTCGAAAAAAAAAATCGAGTCTTTGAAAAAATTTGAGCCTTTGGAAAAATTTGAGTCTTTTGAAAAGTTTGAGTCTTTGAAAAAATTCTGAGTTGACAATACAAAGAGTTGAAAATATACAAAGGGTCGGATTTTACTCTTGGTCAAAAAATATACAAAGGGTCAAAAACATCTCGCATATCTCGCATCTCGAATATTAAATTTATCTCGGCCATAGTAGGATTTAAAATTTAATCATGTTCAACAATAGCACAGGGAGTATCTTAATAAAATAAGATTCATGAGAGAGAGAGAGAGAGAGAGAGAGAGAGAGAGAGAGAGAGAGAGAGAGAGAGAGAGAGAGAGAGAGAGAGAGAGAGAGACAGAGAGAGTATTGTTGGATTTCAATGCTCAAGCTCAAATCCATTAGATAATGAGCATCCTGAAAAACCTATAATGTGCCAACTTGGCCCATTAATTCAGGATTGAGGTGATACTGATTCTTATAAATGTTTATTTTTAGTGTCAAATTGGCGAACTTGGCCGAATTCAAGGTTGAGTTGATACTGATCCTTAGAAATGTTCATTTTTAGAGTGTCAAATTGGCTTGTGGTGATTTTGATTCTTAAATGTTCACTTTTAGAGTGTGTGTGTGTGTGTGTGTGTGTGTGTGTGTGTGTGTGTGTGTGTGTGTGTGTGAGAGAGAGAGAGAGAGAGAGAGAGAGAGAGAGAGAGAGAGAGAGAGAGAGAGAGAGAGAGAGAGAGAGAGAGAGAGAGAGAGAGAGAGAGAGAGAGAGAGAGAGAGAGAGAGAGAGAGAGATTCCAACTTAAGTCATTCTAGAGATAGTCAAGGAAACATGTAAATCATGACCAATATCACTATTTGAACAAGCATAAGTTGATGGCTTAATGCCTGTCATAATCATGTATTTATGCGTACAAACATGATGTTGATGGGCAACCAGACGTTGTTTGTAGATGGTTTGCGTATTGGTCGGACGTCGATTGCGAATGGTTTGCATTTTGGATGGGAGGGCATTCTGGGTGGCAGCCGATGCTTTTGATAATGGCAAGAGGCTGATTGTGGATATGTATGTATGCATAGGGTGTGTGTATATGTGTGTGTATGGCTATGCATAGTTGTGTATGTAGTGTGTGTATGTCTGTGTAATCAACGTTGATTGAATATTTGTGTGAAGAACACTATTTTCATTGTTCTTCCGACTTGAATATCTTCTTCACATGAATTTTGATTATGATGCTATAGACAATAGTGAAAGTTACAGTGACAGACCTAACTCACCTATTTTGGGTCCAAAATCAATGTTTCAAAATATGTACAACAACATAAATTCTGGTTAGCTTGCTTAGAATTGAGTAATTAGGCTTTTTGTATCAATTCAATTTGAGAAAAGATAACAAGCCTATATGCTTGATTATGGGTCACATCATAAAAGTACTTTAAATTAATCATTCATATAGTCAATGCAAAGAACTCAAAAAATAGAGCAATATTGCTTTCTACATCACTTGAATCGGAGCTCATACTTGGAAGATATTTAACTTGAAAAAAAGTTAAGAAATTTCGTAAATGCCATATATCTGAGTAGGATCTTTAAAAATTTCTGTCAAACTGGAATCAAATATGGTCATGCATATACTTGTTGGAATCATCTCGAAGAGTAAAATAGTATTGCAGTTATGATTTTTTGAATTGATGTCATTATTTTAATCTGTTATTGATAAAAGCATTTTTAACAATTACTTAACGAAAACCCTAAATCCAAACAAATAGTTCAATAGAGTCTAGTATTTTGTGTGTGTGTGTATGTGTGTGTGTGTGTGTGTGTGTGTGTGTGTGTGTGTGTGAGAGAGAGAGAGAGAGAGAGAGAGAGAGAGAGAGAGAGAGAGAGAGAGAGAGAGAGAATGACAGCGCAATCTGTCATTGTGTGTGTGTGTGTGTGTGTGTGTGATCTTGTTGTCTACAATTCTGAAGCAGCGCTACCTTGCTTTGTAGTTGTCTACAATTGCTGAACCTTAAGGCAGCTATGGTTGCAAGTAACTCTACTATAGGTATTTTACGTTCTAAAGCCACTTTGAGCACGTTTTCTTAATCATCAGTCATAATGCAAGATCATTTCGACCTGCATATTGCAGTGATCTTCGTTTACAAAGGACTACAAACTATGAATGTGTGTCTCTTACCCCACAAAAGCCGAAAATCGTTACCAGCAAATAGTGAATAGCATTTTTTTTGTTGAATTTAGCTAAGACGCTTTTGAGTATTCTATAGTGACAGAACCAAGTCATCTTCTTTGGGTCCAAAATCAATGTTTCTGAATATGTACAACAACATAAATTCTAGTTTAGCTCACTTAGAATGAGTAATTAGGCTGTATCAATTCAATTTGAGAAAAGATAATGGGCCCATATTCCTGATTATGGGTCACATTATAAAATACTTTAACTAATATTCCATATAGTCAATGCAAAGAACTCAAAAATTAGAGCAATATTGCTTTCTACATCACGTGAATCGGAGCTTATAACTTAGAAGATATTTAACTTGAAATAAAGTTAAGAAATTCCGTTAAAAGTTGTAAAATTTCACCTATCTGAATAGGATCTTTAAAAATCTCAGTCAAACTGAAATCAAATATTGTCATGCATATACTTGCTGGAATCAGCTCGAAGAGAAAAAAAATTTCCAGTTATAAATTTTTGAATTGAGATCATTAAATACTTTTATTTATAAGAGCATTTTTAATACATACTTACAA
>MU836657.1:0-25749 GCA_029204225.1 Diphasiastrum complanatum
GAGTCAGTATACCAAGAGCTCTAGAAATAAACGTGGCCACCTTAGAGAAATAGCAATCATGTGTGTTTGTAATCCATCTGAATGTATTTTTATGTGCTTCGAAAGTACAAAGCAAGAAAGGTAATTCTTGTTTCCCTATCAGATTATTAGGTATCTTAGTAGCAAACGTATCTTGGATCTTAACCATAGCGCCCATGTCTAGTGTATTGCTATTTTCTTTCAAAAACAGGACAAAATCTGGACTGGACAATCTAATCAAAGCCAAATTTCTTACAAAGAAGATGCACATAATGGTAAAATTGTTGGATTAACCAAAAAAAAAAACATCACCACAATCCACAAAACATTTGCCTGTGAAAGTTTAAAACACCAAGCAAAATTTTACAAAGCTAATCTTGTACATTATTTTAATCTTCACACAAAGTTAAAATATGACAATATGACATGGCGAGGCCTTTGTGGTAGAATACCACATAGTTATTGTTTCTATTATGTGCTCATTAAGGAATGCTTGGAGTGATTCTTCAAGTTTTGACCAAGCATATAAATGGAATAAGTCACAACAAGCTCATTACATTCTGAATATTCTCACACCTCATAATGCATGTTCTTAGGATGGTTTCATAACAAAATTGATTGTAAGAATAGTTACTTACTATGGATAAAAATGTGGAGAATGAGAAGACATAACAATGCTCGAGAAAATCCGCAAAGTATAGGAATGGAACATGCACATTTTCTCAAAAATAGATATCATAAAATGTTCAGGATTTTTTAAAGAAGCATATATACCTTTTCATAAGTAAAAGTCTTAAAAAAACACCGAAAAGTTTTATAATATGCAGGTTTTTCAGGATAACTGAAAAGAGGTTTCAAGAGCACTGAGATGGAACATGCATTGCTACTCAATAGGTTCTAGAAGAATTTGCATGCCTTGCTTTGGTTGGATAACTATGAGTTCCAAATAGAAATTTAAGACCTTTATAACATTCGTCTTTAAGAATATAAACTTTATACGATCTCTTACAATAGGCTCTAGAGAATACAAAGTTATGCTGAAGTCCCAAAATCCAATTTACCATTCTTGGAACCATTAGGATCCAGTAACCAATTGAGCTCACAGTGATACTATCACTAATGAATCAAGTTTATTTCTAAACTGAGATATACTCATCCAAGAATTCAGTATCCTATGCACACAATTCCCTGATGAATCCAAATGACTCATAAATTATGTGTCTTACAAGCAATACACACAAAACAAATAGTTTTTGTGAATTCTCTTCACACTGTCCGTTTTTACCAATTAACTTTCACAAGAGGAAATCAACTATTTAAGTTAATTGCCCATGATTAAGAAATCTTAAATGTCCAGGTGCAGATCTTAATTGTACATGTACAACACCACATTTAGATCCATATCCAAATCACTTTTAAGTTAACCTATAGATCTATCAGAACAGATCTGTTAACTCTACAAGTAATTGTCACTGCACAATACTTGATCATAGGTCTATGTTCAATGACTAGGTTAAGTGCACCAAATAACCTTAGTAACCAGGAATACATAGTAGATCCAAACAAGATTAATTATGCACATATGAGAAAAATCTCACTATGACCCAATACATAAACACATATGTCCATATCTGGCAGATTTCTCCAAAATCCGCATATGGTACTCATATATCTACATTGAGAATCTTGTAACTCATCTAAGATTCTATTTCTCTTGAGTAAATAACATATCTGGAAAATCTCTGAAGTGAATAATTCCACATCACAAGTTTTCCAACCATCATACGTTTACCAACAAAATTCCTTCTATCAATCAACCTACTTCAGATCTTAGTGTACAAACCAAGATTAGGTTATATTATACAGACACCTTTGGACAAAAGGTTAAGATTAAAGCTTTATTCCACTAATCCAATCCATAATAAATGGTAGTTGGTAGCCAATCAGTGAACCTTAATTTAAACTTTACCACTACTTCCCGTACTCATAAATATCTCACGGCTCAAAATCCCTAAAACTACTCTAGTTCCATATTATTCAAAACAATCGCTAGAGATTTGCTCTATTCCACTAGATAGTTCCACCATTGCACATTGAACCGGATTCCACCAAAGAAATCTATGCAACTGGCTGATCCCATGAAAGTCTTATTCCTATCATTTTCTTCTCTCCCTTTTAAAAGAAATTTCATAATTTCGATTAGAAATTTCTCAGGAGACAACGTATAAGATATCAAAGATCCGAAAAAGTCAGTAATACGTATCCAATACTATTACAAACTAGACTTTTTCCTCAAAATTATAAAATATCTTATTCCGAGTGATAGAAACATTACTCTCAATAATCAACTATCAAATAGAGATAATCATTTGGGCTTAGAAAGTCTAGATTCCACTTAATCAGTTGAAACATCAATTGATTCTGAGCTATATTCACAAAACTAAAATGGAAGCAGAAATTCATATAACTTAAACAGTCCTTCAGAACATAGTTCTACACTGGAAGGAATTATATGAATCTCAATCCCATTGTCTTGTATTTAAGAAATTTCTAAAAAGTAGAGGTTTAAATTAAAAGATAAATAGCCATTAGAGGAGTTTTGAGCTCCAAAAAGACATTTAAGAATTCGTGCAGGATTTCTTTTGTATTATTAAAATATTATAACACTAATACTTTTGAATTGCCATAATTTTTTAGTCGTAGCTCAGAAGTATGTCATCTAACATATCATTGGAAAGCCCTTGTTGAGTGCTTTCCAATGCACCAAACTTCGCTAAATTCGGACTTGCCACTAAAAAGTTATGCTCTTTTTAGTGTGGAATCAAACTGTGGACTCAAAAAGTTACGTTATGTAGATCTCAAATTTAAGTGTTTTGATTGGTCCACGTGTAAGAAAAATTTGAGAAAAAATATAAAAAGAATCTTTACAAAGGGTCTTTTTTGGATTTAGAACTCCTCTAATGTTTTAAGAGTTTATGATTTGAAATTTATGAGATACCATTGAGGGATCCGGATCTATATCTCATAGCCTCTCCAAATACCCTAAACAAAATTAACCAATGGTTTCAACTATTAGCATTACCAATAATATAAATACTACTCACTGGTCTACAGATCATTCTCACACAAGAATTTTCCCTTTGAAATCCCTGACGTCCCATACCATCAGTTTTCTCTCCAAGAAAGTCCTTTGCTTTTAGATTAGACCATCAGAAAATCAAAAAGACTATCTGACCATCCTATATCCGATATAGGGTCCAATCTTCAACCATTTCTAGAAAAATACCTCCAACTATTGAATTCTCCATTTCCTTAAGTTTTCACAGCAGACAACAATATCATCTAAGAATAACACTACGTATTGACCCACCCCAGTATGGACGAGAAACCTCGTTCAAATACAATCCAAATAACCTAAGTTTATTCTTCAAAACCAACAGGAAAAGTTCAAAAAAGTTGAAATAGATATATTTAGTTCCATCAAAAAGATCCTTAACTGCATTATCCGATAGTCTAGAGATCTACAAACTCTATCTGGATTTCCAATACCAGATATGCACCTATCTATTCCACCAAGTACTGGAGTAACCCCAAATTTGTTCCAAATGGATCATAATAATCCATTAATAAATTTGTGATCTAACAAGAATTTGTGCATGGTTTTGTCGTCACATAAAACAACCCATCTAGATGGTATCATCATCCACAAATTCCTACCATCTGAGAATTCCAACTCTTAGGAATAAGGCTCTTTATAGTACAAATGTGAACCCGGTGTCATTCTCGTTCCATGTCAAAAATTCTTATTACAAATAGGGTCAACTCATGGTCCTATAGATATTTGATACAAATTCAACTTAATGAATTTGATAAACCGGTGCTATGCAATTTGATGTAGAATTTCTCTCCATCCCATCCAAAACTGCATCTTAGCTAGGCTCTAATACCAATGTAAAGACCAGTTGGGAAAACCCCTAAGATGAGGAAAAGAAAACACAAGAGAGATTGTGGAGCAAAACCACCCAACCAATCCTAGATCCCTCCTAGAGAATGCTCCTGGATCTAGCCCCCAAGCCATGCCATGTAATTGCAAGAGGAGAAGAGCTCAACTGGTAACCTAGACCAAGTCGTCGACGAAATAATCACTACCTCAATATATAGAGAGTGCGATCATGTGCATGAACCCATGCAATCCCCATGCAGGTCAACTATAAATAGATCACAGCTCTTCATGCATACCTCCAGCCTATAACAGTCACATGTACATGCACTACTGCATATGTCTCAATTAGAGTGTCTGGGTCCTCTCAAGGTCATTAGTCACCAACAGGCCTTGATGTGGAATTAAATCTCAGCGTTACCAATAATCTTGAACACTGGAGGGCCGGTCTACCATATTAGGACTATTCCATGTCCATAACTGAATATGGTCATAACATTGCGACTTTGACTCCAATCCCTTGCACAACTAAGAACATATGTGCATTTTTTTCGTATCATTGATCATCGTCATTTTATTCAAAGTTAAAGACAAAAACAAAGGCAATAATGGATTAACAATTGTGTGCTTCTACATTTTGTGAGTATTTATTTATACAGACTCATTAGCAATTTAAAATATCAAAAGGTTTATACCAAAAAAGCTCAAATGGTAGTGTTCCGTTTTAGGGTGTGCAGACCATCCTGGCTATCAAAATTTCACTAGAAAATCCAACTAGCTCACAATCTTTCTCTCAATTCAAAGATCTACTCTTCTATTTCGATATTGTTAATTAGTCTTGTTGCATACTCTTTTACTATGATATATGCTAACACTATTACAAGGTGACAAGACTTCAAGTTTAATTTGTCTTATTCAAAACCATGTTTCGAGTAGGATTGTGAGGCAAACTAGTTTGTTTGTAAAGATCATGACAAAGTCCATTCTTGCTAAAAAAGAAACATCATTTATTCTTGTTGTCGAGTATTATTTCCCCAAGTTGGTTTATGCCTAACCCATTCACAAACATGTATTTAAATATACTCTAGCCTCTGACAAACTCCCACATATTTGACCTAAATTAAAGGTAAAGCAATTGTATGTTGTTGTTACACCCTTAGTTGATTGCTATTCTTATGAGGTTGAAAACCTAGCTACATGTCAATTTCCTATTGTCATTATCTTCACCCCATTCCAAATCTTCAACACTTCATATTGCACCATGCTTGCCAATGTACTTTTTAAGTACCTTATAACTTTTACATTCACCATCTCCTAGTGCTCAATATTGCTTGGATTCAACAAGAACATGAGATCTTAATCAATGATGTGGCCGTGTCTACACTCTTAGAGATCATAATGTATTATAACAATTAGATGAACGTTTTATACTACTTGTCTACATTTTTGTCTTCTCTTCTATGCTTGCACGCATATTACTACCTACTTTTCTATTTGAAAACCCATGCATATATTGGTGGTTTCTACTAAGCCACATGAGGCACCACCAAATAGTCGCTTTGGGATATGAATTTTCCTCAAGTAAGGTAAAGATCCTAAAGTCTCCATTTCAAACATCCTTCTTGGCCTCCTTTTGCAATGTCTTGGATGTTTTTGACTATTTCGAACGATTTCATTGAACCACAATAGAGTGGATCCTTTCATTTTGGAGATATACATTAAGATCCAATTGATATTTCTTGTAGTATCTTATTTTCAAGGGAAAAAAATCTGATTTTTGGTACCTCATATATGATGTCTACGTAAATTTCATGGTGCCTGGCACAATTAAATGTTCCATTGAGATAAGTCAATACACACTTCGTTAATCAAACTACACACTAAGTTATCTCCTTCTTTGAAGCCAAGAAAGGGTTGCATAAGAAAGACTTTCTCTCATACGTCCCCATGCATGAATGTTTTCTTGACATCCAAATGATCTACTTCCATGTTGTAAACTCTTTCCCAGGCTATCAGCAATCTAACCCACCTTCTATTTGTATTTAGAAACATGTAATTGTCCCTTTGTATTCTGATCTTTCATCCTATGTTTAACCATTTGCTAGCAATTAAGGCTCATTTATGTCAACCTCCCCAACTAATTTATATAGATGATGGCCTGTGTATTTTCTTCATCAGTTCCACTTCTTTTTGTGAATAAAAGAAGGGCATTTACATCATACATATACCTTCTCAAAAAATTATCTATGCATAGTGGCATTTTCAACTTTGTAGGTGAATAAATTTTGCATGCTAACCTAGAAGAGGTCTTGCATCTAAAACTTGATTGAGCGCCCAGAATGTTAAATGTTAATCGATGGCTACCACACCACATAATCACTAGAAAATCAAAATGGCTGCTCCCATTTGAGTGTAGAGACCATTGTAGTTGCCTTATTCAATCCATGTTCCAAATTTTCAAATGATCACTAAACTATCTCATATGCAGTCCGTACTTTTGCTCATTAACAATAATCTACTTGCTCATCTTGTAACAGAAATCCAGTGGCAAAGATCACACCTGCAACTACAAAATTGGGCAACAAGCAAAGGCCAACTATAGCTTTCTTCTCCTCTAGAGGTCCCAATCCTCTGAATGGAGATATATTGAAGGTATGGCAAAGAAATCCATTTTGTCTTCATTTTTTCATTTTATAACTCCTCTTGGAAAGGGAATTTCCTCTATAATGCAATGATGATACCATTATGCTTAAAAATTCTATCCTTATGATTATTGGGGCCTATGAAAAGCACTCAACTTGCTTTGATTTCATACAGGCATCTGTGCAATTTTGGAAATCGAATGTTGCAATACTATGACTTTGAACAAGAAAATTGTCCCTCAATATATTTCTCTTCTCATAAAGAGAATAAGAAAGAAATGTAATATCTACAGCTAGAAAACGTGTTCTTGAGCATGAATACATTTAATAAGCATATAAGATGTGCATTTTTTGCTTAGATAGATCTCATAAAGCTACTCACATGACACTCATTCATGTTTGCTTTCTTGTTCTTGAGCATGAATACATTTAACAAGCATATAAGATGTGCATTTTTTGCTTAGATAGCAACTATGATCCCATAATGAAAATGAAAGAATGCCAGATTCAAAATAGATTCGAATGAAGCTTATTAATGTCCACAAATGTTATCAGAAGTAGATAGAGTCACTAATGTATTCAAAGTCATCTATCACGAATAGCTTCTATTAAGATCATAGATATCAATTTATGAGTAGCATTGAGTTTATATATACATGTATTCAAACTTCTTGCAGCCAGACATAACAGCACCAGGTGTGGACATCCTTGGAGCATGGACTAGGGCTGACTCTCCCACAACATTATCTATTGATAAACGTAGGGTAGACTTTGACATCCTCTCTGGTACATCATCAGCATGCCCCCATGTATCAGCTGTGGTTGCTCTTCTTAAAGTCATCTACCCAAAATGGAGTGCTACAGCTTTGAAGTCTGCTATCATGACAACTGGTGAGAATATTGCTTCTATAGTGGATCTCATCATATTCATTATTTTGAAGTATCATACATTTGTACTTTTCTCTTGTTTATGCATTATTCACTTAGAAAAAGTTGTGTGAAAAATTGATCTTGGTGACATTGTGTAACATTATGCAGCAAGAACATTGAATGATATGAAGGAACCCATTATTGATGGTTGGACAAATATGTCAGCCGACCCATTTTCCATGGGAGCTGGTATGATCAATCCGCTAGCTGCACTATATCCTGGGTTGGTCTATGATGCTCTACCAATCAATTACTTTCTCTTCTTGTGTGCTTTGGGATACAAGAATTCTATCTTACAAAAAACAATTGGTGCAAACTATACTTGCCCATCTCAACGACCAAGCATCAATAGTTTAAACTCTCCCTCCATAGCAATTTCTACAAGCAAAAAAGAACATGTCATTTTTCGAACAGTTACAAATGTAGGTGGAATAAGTACCTACAATGTGAAAATCCAAGCACCTATTGGAGTACTAGTGGTGATCGAGCCATCAGCCTTACATTTCCAAGCTCAAGGTGAAACAAAAACATTCAAGGTGACATTAACTATCAAACAACCCACTGGTGGAGATTATGTATTTGGATCATACACATGGAAGGATGGCATACATTCTGTGAAAAGTCCCATTGTGGTTTTGACATAGATTATAGGCATGCATTATGATACACGTGATTGCTACAATATGTGAGTTGAGACTCAACTTGAGAGTTAATTGAAGGACAAGCCTACTAAAAAATCAATGTAGATTAGGAGTAGCTAGATATCATTTTTCTTACACATTCTATCTTGATTGGGCTAGATTTTAAAAATTACAAAGCTTGCATTATTCTTTCTATTTTGTTCTTATGTGAAACTTGTAATAACCTTCTCTCTTTATTTTGGGAGCTAAAGAAAATCAATTTGATTTCAACATTTCGTTATTATATTATATTATGGATATCATAATTCATATTATAACCATCCAAAGAAACTCCTTACTTGATCGATTTCCATAGATGTTGCTTGAACTTTCAATGTGGAAGAACAACTTGAAGGATTGGAGACTAGCACATGATACAACCATGCACCTTACCGTAACATCTATTATGAGCATAAAAAAAGAATGTCTTTATAGGAATAACTTGGCAATGTCTCTTTGTAGGAGAATATGTACAACAATCTATTATTGATTGCATGTTGTTCTTGGTTGACAATTTCTATTTGTTTGGCATTTCATTATATTTGAGGTACCATGGGTGTATTGGCTATTTTTCTAAACCTTGGGCCTCAACCTTGAACCATATCACTTTATTGGTCTTGGACCAAAGTATACAAGCACAACTTAGACAATGGGACCTAGTAGGAGGGCGCCCTTCTAAAGGATCCATTGAAATTCCCAACTCCCACAAGAAAAACATTCAAAGAGTCATAGGTTATGGAAGAAGTTTCTTGACCTTCCATAAGCCTATGAAGGTTCTTTAACTCTCCTAGGCCTCTCTCTTTCTCATTGGTTGTGCATGGAACTACTCCATAGTGTATTGGAGGGTGCCAATTGTCATCTATATGAGGGGAGTAGGGCACCCATTGGGGGGAGGAGAGATCTCTCTTGTTTGCTATGCTTATGCTCTAGTGTGGCTACTAGTGTATAGAGTGTTTTCTTGTGTGTAGTACGCTTAGGGTTTGGATCTTGCTTATGGTATGGGACATAAGTAGGGTTTGGATCTTGAGTATGCTATGGTTTGTGGTGGTATGCTTGTGATTAGTTATTGGTTAGCAAGGGGGTGCTAGATTAGCCAAGTTGCAGGATTGCATGTGCTAGCTAGCCATGGTTGGGTGGTGAATACTTGAGGCCACTTGTTATCTACCTTTGTGATTAAGATTAGGGACACAAGTGGAGGAGAGATCCATAGAGGCTTGAAGATCCTTACTTGCAAGTGGAGGTATCCTAGCTTGGAGTTGGGAGCATCTTGGAGCTTGCAGACTACAGTCAAAAGAAAAAGAGATAGAAGAAAGAGGAAATGTGCATGAGTAGAGATGGATCATACTTAAATAGGTGTGGATAGTGGGATGGAAAGTGGATCATAGAGTTCAAAGTAGAAAAATGGAATGTGGAGTGAGGTGGAGATGAAGAAGTTGTGGTAGGAGGAGAGAGTAACTCCGGGAGTGGAGAAGAGAGCTTTCAATAGCAAGTCTCAGGTTGAGAGAGGAAGTGAGTAGAAAAAAAAAATGGACATTTAGAGATGAGGAAGATGTGTGTAGCAAATAGAAGAGGAGAATGAAGAGAGAAAGAAAATGCTATGATAGCATTTTCAAGAATACACATCTTACACTATGGAGCCACATAAGAACTAATATTGAGAGAGGTTTTGACATTTTAAACATGAAATGTAGCTTTATGGCAATGCATCACAAGGGGCATGCGGCCAAGCAGTTGATGTTGTGTGTGTGTGAAGTGGGTCTGTATCATTGTATCTTTCTCTTAACGACAATCGAATTATCGACAGTCTAAGTTCCAGATGGATTCTCAAAGCTTGATCTATCAATATACAGAAGATTAAGATCAATCTAGATCAATTCTAGACATAAAATCTTAACAAGAACAATCATTCAATGAAGGTAAATGTACTTGCCGGTTTCACACGTGTGAAACCCTGTCAGTGTACGGACTCCAACCTGAAAATAAAGTACACTATGATAGAACCTCAAAACAATCAAAACAAATGTAGACAAATAGAGAGAATTACACAAAATTGCTTCCAAAACCAAGATTGATGTTTCATGTTGATTGTGGCCAAATATGCCTCTATATATACAGATTTTGGAGCTCGAGGTACTGATCATGCATCAGATCTCACACGTGTGAGAAAGCCTTGTCATCATCATGCAAAAACTCGCCTACTTCAGCTATTTCCACACGTGTGAGCTGTCCTCTACACATGGGATATGACACCTATCAAAAGTATTTGGCTCATGCAATCAATAGATTAATGCCATGTGTCATATATCTAGAAAACTAGTTTTTGGCCATTTTAGCAACTAGAACTTGAATTAACTCATTTAACTCATATGTACAACATATATGTTTATGGTGCATGACAAGTACACTAGTTTCACACATGGGAACAGGCTCCACACATGTGTGTTTATCCTATATACAAGGTTTTTTGGCCTCTACCAAGCTTATTTTTGCATTTTTCACACTCCTCAAAAATCTAGCTTGGTAAATCTAGCATAGATCTATCTATAACTCCAAGAGCCAATCTTAATTTTACAAATGGATCTTTAGGCAATGCCTTGGTGAGTATATCAGCAATGCAATCTGATGATGAAACATGAATAAGCTTGATCTCCTTCGCTTGCATTTTCTCCCTCATGAAATGATGTGAAATCTCAATGTGCTTTGTTCGAGCATGGAAGAATGGATTGTTTGCAAGTTGTTGAGCTACTTGATTATCACAATATATGCATGGAATGTCTTCATCCTTGATCACATGTAGCTCCTCCAAAAGCCTTTTAAGCCAAAGAACCTCCTTTGTTGTTGTTGTCATAGCTTTATACTCGGATTTTGTTGATGAAAGAGAGATGGTATCTTGCTTTTTGGAAAGCCGAGATAAAGGGCTATGATTTATGCACATAGCAAGTATTCGATCCAACGGTGTGCATCTACAACTAGCTGATGCTTCTAGAAGCACTGAATCTTCTATTTAAGGAGAGGAGACTACAACCCTAAGGTCCACTCTTTCTTCTTTCTTTCTCTCTTGCTTGGTTTACTTCTCTATTGGTGCTGGCTTTGTTGGGTGAAGAGGTTTTCTACTAGAAATGAAAGGAAGAATAATCGCAGGAATGCTACTACGACCAAAGGTAAGAAGGCTTATATTGTTTAGACTTTATGATTGTTCTTTGCTGATGAAAGGCCTTTGCTAGCCATGCGGTGATGCAAACAAGCTTACATAATGGCATGATGATCATAGATTACCACTTCACGTTTGGATATCTACGGAGGACTTCCGTAAGAGGGCGCATCGACAGCTGATAATCTGCTCATAGATATGGCTTACCTTTTTTTATTATTATGGGATGTGTCTCTTGACAACGATTTTGCATGGAGTGTGTATGAGACTGGCCGCTGGCCAGCAGAATCCAGTGCGGCCAGTGGGCCGCGCCCTCAACAATATGTTTTGCTTCTTATATGTGGGCACTTTTGTATATGTGGTCTGAGCATATGTATGGCATCAACAATGTGATGGAGCACTTATCATGTGTTGTCTTTCTGACATATAGCAGCTCTACTATGGTATTACTTGTTGTTCCATCGAGTAGATGGTATCACATGCTGTTCGGTTTCTGCTGTAAAACATTGAAGATGGCCGCTTCAAATGCGCCCATTTATCTTGTTATTTGATGATTATGAGTGACAAAACTTTCAGTATGCTTCTTCTTGTGATAATAAGAAGTGCTCTCTTATGTGTCTAAGCATAATACTACAAAGTGGGAAATAAGCCATGCACGATCTTCTCTCCTTGACCCTAACCATGGATGCGGAAAAGGTATCAGACAAGTTATGCGGAGCCTTAAAAGCTAGGAAACCAACCACCAAATGTGGATATCTCCTCCACATATTGGTCACCAAACAGTTGGGACATCGAGCGGCCGTTGCTATCAAAGAGCTCGACGACGTCTATCCGAGCACCATAAAGCGAGCCACCCCACAACCGACAACAGAACTTGTTTCACTAGCACCACCCACAAAGAAGCAAAAAGGAAGACAATCAACAGGGACGACACCATCTCCCCTGATATCTTATCCAGTGATGTAGGGGCAGAGTATGCTAAATTCGACGGGAGCTTGAAACTCTCTCAAGTCGCAAAGGAACGATTTGAACATGCATGACAATAATACTTGTTCTTTGTATAAAGGTAGGATTTGATTGAGTAGTATATCAATATAAGACTATGAGTTTTTGTCATTAAGACTACACTACTATTAATTCGATACATGTGGTGTGTCATCAATAGTACGTAAGCGGTTTTTTTACTTAGAAAAGATCAAGATGGGTAGCTCACAGGAAATCACCTCACCAGACATTCAGGTATGAACTGCTATGATGCTATTTGGAAGAGTAGTAATATTCCATACTTTGAAGTGGCACTTTTTATGGTTTTTTTTTAAAAAAGAAGAGGAAATAGAGTGCTTGTAAGTTATCAACGGGGTTTTTTTTTTCGCAAATCGAATTAAGCACGCTCGGTGTTTTTTTAAATAAAGTTTTCTATGTTTTTTCTGCATTCTAAGTCCAGTTGTTATAAGTTAAGTCACGTACTTATATAGGACGCGACTATGGTACACTTGAATGGCATTGAATTGCCCAATTTATTCTGTGCTTGGACTCCTGGAAAAAATGGTACGGGAATCCATGGGGCTAGTATAGCACGGAAGTGCTCTAGTACCTAACACTGTGACCAACGTCAAGTCTCTATCATTCTTTGTAATGTAAGATAGCTACTTACATGTAGAATATTTTTTTGAATCTAATACGTTCTTTTTTGCTCTTGTACTGATCAGTATGGCTTTTGCCCTAATACGGCTTCGTTAGAGGGCGGAACGTATTGCAAAATTATGAAGTGAATGATTGGGAAGATTGGACGTACTTGTTATTAATGCAATTTAGCTGATAAAGTAGTGAATCTCGTTTCGGACATGGATAACAACTAATGCTCAACTATGACACTTGTCTTGCTCACACGACTAACTTGTGCAGTTTTGTTGTGTGGGATGGTGGGCATCCTAAAACTTGTTTCGCTTTATGGTACTTTGTATTGTTAAACTTTATACAGCTATATTTTTACCTGTTATGCTATAAATTGAAGGGTTCAAAGGGTTTGGTCTTGACTTGTCAAGAGGGACTATGTGAAATCTTGTTTCTCTCTCTCTCTCTCTCTCTCTCTCTCTCTCTCTCTCTCTCTCTCTCTCTCTCTCTCTCTCTCTCTCTCTCTCTCTCTTGTGTGAAGAAACAATTTATATTATGATGATCATGAATGTTAATAATCTACAATATGAATTATCTACAAAGGATTCTACCATTAAAATTGCTGATAGTTTAATACCATGTTTTCTTTCATGTTGGCGAGAGGAAGTATAAAGGAAATCCTAGCTTTTCTCAGCACATGATGGGTGGAAAATTTCAATCCAACTACTTCTCAAAAGCCTCCCCTAGGTTGAAGTACTACACATTCCAATTGTAATATAAAACAACATATAGAACAAAAAAAATAGCCAAATTCTTATTAGTGACACATCAAATACTCACTAAGAAAAATTGATTGATTAGTGGGAACTATTTCAAAAAAAGTGAGAGAGTTTATGTGCTAGACTAGATGTGGCATCTTCTATGTTTAGCATCTTCTTGGCAAAATGTGCTTGTGAAAATTGGTAAAAAAATTAAATGCATCTTTCAGATACAAGAAGATGCATGTAAAAAATTCGCCCAAAACAAAAAACAGATGGACGCATTCTACCTCAGATTCTCCTTCATTAAAGAGTTAAAACATATCTTTTGTGTAGGAAAACACGAGGACCTTCTCTAGAGTTAGACACAACAAAAAATAGATATTTTTACTATTTTTGGATAGGAAAGGTTCTTTCTAATATCAAGGTTCCTCCTAGCTTTGATATGTTTGGATGGAGGAATCCTCTTAAATTTTCTCCTAACTTCGGAATACTTGGAAAGGAAGAACCTTTCTCATAAATTTATCATTCTTGGATAGAGGAATCTTACAAATTCGTAAGGTTCGTCCATGATATTGCATCTAGATCGCATGAGGTAAACTTTTCTCCAAAAACAAAGTGAACTCGAATGTAAATGCTTTAGGTATAAGGTAAAGTCCCCTCGAGAGGGACCTTTTCCCAAAGTAGAAACCAAGGCAGTGTTACTTTATATTGATTTTGGTTTTGTTTAGAAAATTTATTGTTAAAATCAAATAAAAGGAAAAGAAAGGTTATCATGGCATTAACAACTTTGCTATGAAGATGCACTATGTATTTTGTGGAGAATAAATTCCTCCAAATTAATTCGACGAAAAATACCGCCGCGAGTTTTATGCATGTGGGGAGGAAAACGGCTTTCATGAGCATCAAATTTTGCCAAGAAATTTTCCAGGACAAATTTTTGGAGAGCACCCAGCATGGATCCATGTGTGGGTCAGTGGGTAGTGGAGAGTGGTCCTCACCTCAACCTTTGGACTGTGCTTTGTCTGAATAGCCCCACTTAGTATATAGTACATCACTTTCTACTTAATCATGCTTTGGAAAGCACTAGATGCATTCATTTTGCAGCCTGTTCTATGCTGTTTCTTCAGCTATGGCTATCTGCAGCTGTTTAATTTTCTTCCTCATATCTAGTCTTAGTCTTGCAGCCACCATCAGCAAGGCTGATGATGATAAGGTCAGTAGCATTAGCCCACAAGCTTAGGAAGCACAGAGGAGATGTAATTAAGCCAGATAGCTTTGAATTTTGTATTGATTTGGTTCAGCATTGTTGGTTTTGTTTACTACTTGTGCCTTAAATTCAATTGCATTGATGGATATGATCAGGTCAGTAGCATGATGAACCCACAAGCATGTACTGTAGCGAGATAGCATTAGATTTTTTTTGAAACAGTGTTCATATCTTACTAGTGCCTTCGGTTCAATTGATGCATGGATATTTATAATCAGGTCAGTAGCTGCATAAAATCACAAACATATAGAAGCTCATAGGAGATGTAATATGGCGAGCTGAAATAATTAGATCTCTTATTGAAATAGCTCAGCGTTGATCCTATTTTTGCCTTCAGTTAAATTGCATACATGGATACTTACGCATTGATTTCTACCTGCAGGTGTATATTGTGTACCTGGGAGCAGCCCCGGAAGATCCAGCCGCTCTCACTAGCCAACATCAGGCTTTCCTTACTCATGCAGCCAAGGGCAGGTGCAACAAAGCTGCTGCTTTGGGCTCCAGCCTGAGGATATGATTGGTGTTGATTGGCAATGCATTCAGTTCTATGCAAAAAAATTGTGTTGTTGCATTATAGTTTTGAGTGTAATTGCCTTGATTGAGTGATGCTTATGTTTCAGTGAAGGAGCATCAACATCCCATATCCTGTATAGCTACCAGCATCTCTTGAATGGATTTGCCGCTAAGCTTTCCAGTGAAATGGCTTCCCGTTTATCGGGTATTTTTAAAACTTTTCTCTGCAGCTAAAAGAGCTCTTTAGATTAAATAAAAGCTCTACCGGGAACATAGTTTTAAATAATTATCTTGACTCATCAGCCAGATCAAGTCAGGTGCATTCAGCCTGATTCAGTAGCTATAGATCAGTCTTCTGACAATTGCAACTTCAGAAGGCTAGGAGACAAAGTGAACTAGTTGCCTCCGCTGTGATGATAAACCAAGCATCCACCATCTCTCACCCTACACCTTGGAAGAAGAATGCCAGTGATAATTAAGGTGCTAAAATGGTGAAAGAGCTTCATCGCAATGATTCACGTGCGTTATCAGCCAATTTAACGTTTCCAGATTCTGTACGCCGCGTTCCGAACGAAAGCGTACAGAACCTTTGAAACATTGCAATCTACAAGCGTAGAATGACGTATTTTCTCAAATTCATGTCTGAAATCTCAAAAAATCCAAGCTCCTGAATCTTTGCTCCGACAAAAGATTAAAGAAGAAAATGGACAAAAGACTGATACTTTGCCACACAAAAACATCAGTCGAATATTGTAGCTCATTTTTCTACCCCCGCCCATATAATGGAATTATTGTCAAATAAAAAACTCCATGTTCTCTTTAACATAACCTTCTGAATCCAGGCTCGTTGTGGAACCATCCTGCCATTCGTGATCCGGGACATGGTTATGGAACTGCAGCAAAGGTGTTAAGGTTGAACTGAGAAAAACTCGAGCGAGAGACATAATTTAAACAATATTTTAACTCTTAGAACAGATCTTCAAGTGCATTTAGTTTTTAAGGGCCTGGTTTAAACTTTAGATACTTTTGGCATTTTCTGAATGTTTAATCTGTTTGGATAGATATGCCGGAGGTACTTTCAGTCTTCCCTGCCAAATCTGTGAGGAAACATAGCACGCACACTTGGCAATATCTTGGGGTCGACGACGGTACAATACCAAGCCACGGACACATCAATACGAGCAGCTTATGGGGAAAGTCTGTCTATGGTCGTAACGTGATCATTGGAGTTATAGATACAGGTAAGCTGATTTAAACAACTAATGTAGTAATAGTAAACTTGCTATGAAACTCGAAGATATTCTAAGCTTAGAGTACGCGCGTGCAAGAAGTTAGACTAGTCGTGTCATTAGTCTAGGGCAGAAAGCATGCAAAATCAGAACAAATCATCAATTTTAATTTGTAATGAAGGGTAGAAAATGATTTAAGTAATTAAGCGCTAACTTCAAGAGTTGGCTTAGGTAGTCTATTGCACAATGGCTGATAATTACATGGCTTGGTATTTGAGATCAAATGCAGGTATATGGCCGGAGTCTGCAAGCTTTGCAGACAACTTAATGCACCCACCACCCAAGCGTTGGAAAGGCATTTGTGAGACAGGAATAGGATTCAACAGTTCCAACTGCAATAGGTAGTGAAAATTTATGATCTAAATCAACAGTGAGGAACAGTGTATACATCAATCTATTAAGTGTCTAATTGCCTTCTTAGCATATACATCAATCAGTTCAATAGGCGCCCATACAAGTTGTATCTTTCTCCTGCCTTTACTCAGGAGTCAGAATATAACTGCAACAACCTATGCATCACGAATTGACATTGCCTTGAGGTGATGAATTTTTAGCTACAATCCGCCTTCTTCTTCTTCTGCATGCAACTAGTAATTTTCATGTCCCCCTTGTTTCAATGTAGAAAGATCATTGGAGCTCGGATGTACTACAAAGGGCTTGAGGAGGACTATGGCCGGCCTCTTAGACTGGCAGCTCCAGGTGAGTACGCCTCGCCACGGGACAAGGATGGGCATGGCACCCATGTTGCCTCCATTGTAGCTGGAAGTTTCGTCCCTGGTGCAAACTTGTTTGGGTTTGCTAAAGGCATATCCAAAGGTGGAGCACCGCTTGCATATATGGCCATCTATAAGGCGTGTTGGAATGTAGCTGGAACCGACGGATATTGCTCTGAATCTGATGTTCTGGCTGCTATGGATGATGCAATCAAAGATGGTGTGGACATGATATCTATGTCTCTTGGTCTAGACGGAGCTACTAATTTTCTTGATGATGCTCTTGGTATCGGTTCCTTTCACGCAATGCTTAAAAACATTGTAATATCCACTGTAGCTGGAAATGCTGGCCCTGGACCCTACACAGTGGTCAACCCATGGCCCTGGACAATCACAGCTGCAGCAAGCACAATAGATCGAGATTTCGAAGCCGACGCTATCTTTGGAGATGGTACTACTCTGAAGGTATAAGCAGGTTTATCCGACTATATATTACTCCTAATTCCTAACAATCTGTACTATAAACACACATGCGCAAACAGCTACATGCCATGAGATTCATTGATGGCAGAGCTAAGATCTATTTCCCTCAGTATCTAGATTCGTTGTAATGTATGAGTGTTACACATTAAAAATGGCCATTCATGATAAACCTTGCTCAGAGTCTAGAGAAGACAATTAATGACAAGAAAATGGTACCTTCAGAGAAGCGTTGTTGATTGATGATCATGGGCAACAACAAAAAAAAGACACTTGCGACTTTTATAGTGAAGGCTTGCTACTTTTCCATCTCTAAGAACTCCTGTTCCTGAGCTAAAAGGACCTGTTTTTACTAGTGATATCTATATCAACTCTCGTTGTCCTCAACCATGGTTGTTCTTCTTGTTCCTCATGCAGGGAGAGAGCCTGTCCCCACATGGAGCTGCAGATAAATTTTACCCCCTTGTGCTTGGGAAGGATATTGCAATCAACGAGTCTAATAAAGATCAAGCAAGGTTTGCCCATCTTCTTGGCTGATACCTCCCCCACATTCTTGATGATACACTACTGAGCATTTTTACACTGATGGCTTAAGCTATACTGCTTTTCTGCAACTTATGAAATTGGGTTTCCATGATGCAGCTATTGCGTGCTAAACACTTTGGATCAAGCCAAAACTAAGGGTAAGGTGGTGTATTGCTCCCGAGGGGCTAATGCAAGAATAGAGAAGGGCTACGAGGTGCTGCGTGCTGGAGGAGTGGGGCTTATTCTTGGAAACAGACCTGAGGATGGAGAGGGGATAGTCTCAGATTCTCATGTCTTGCCTGCAACTGCATTTGGCAGCATCAATGCAATCAAAACACAAATATACGCCAACTCCACCAGGTGGGTGATCAAACGTGCTACTCTACACCATTGCTCCTACAAAAGTGATTCTAAATATTCTTACTAAACCTTTCATGACCTTTGACTTAAGAGCTTATTTTCTTAGAAACCCTAAAATGTATTGTTGAGCTAATCTTAAACCCATAAAATCTCTCTTCATAAGCAATTCTTTCTTCTCACAATTGAGAAGAATGAAGGCTGTTTTAGACAAAAAGCCTTAAAGTTTTCTGAAATTTTACTCGGCCACGTGTGCCCTAGAATGGAATTACTGGGACACGTGTGCCCTAGAATGGAATTACAGGCAGCTGTCAGCCATTTTGACTGGAACGGCCAGTTCCCGGGCTGCATTAAAAGCACATCAATATCGGTCACGTCATTTTTTTATTGCAGAATGTAGGATGTTTAAGAAGCGTCACATCCTCTGTTTTTTAACAAACTTTCTAGAAAATGAGATGAAGTAGATGCGCACGATGGAGGAGGAGAGTGATAAGAAGGCTGCAATGGAGGATTAGAAGCCATCGCTGCAGTTGAAGTGAGAGAACACTGTGTCTCTCTAGAAACTTCTAGAAATAGAAGTTCTAGAGAGATAAAATCAGGGTATAAAATCGAGATGGCATGAGAGTGAAAAAGAGGAGCTCTAGAGAGAGAGTGCAAATTTTTAGTTTTTAGGGTTTTTTGGTATGGGAGAGAAATAGGGATGTAGTGAGCTATTGGGGGGAGAGAGAGAGAGAGAGAGAGAGAGAGAGAGAGAGAGAGATGGCCTTGGCCACATGAACCAGGTAGTTCATGGTTGTGCTAACTAGTACCGAAAAATGGCTTTTGCTCACAGGGAGTAAATTTGTGATCTAGTTCCTGGTTGTGGCTGCATAACTAGGAACTAGCAACTGCTTTTTTGCATAGTTAGGAGCTAGCTAGTTGAGGCATCAACTTCCTACTGCTCAACTAGGAACTCGCTCAAAAAAACCTCATGTGGGCTGTGTGTGTGTGTGTTTTTGTGTGTGTGTGTGTGAGAGAGAGAGAGAGAGAGAATACCTAGATTGAGTGTGTATTTTTAGAACCTTGGGTCTAGTGTAGATCCTTTAATATATACTCTAGGGTAAACTCAACAAGCAATTTTTCATATCACTATTTGAGAGGGTAAAAAACTTGACAACACTTAGGCAATAACAAGAAAATTTTCTTAACCTAAATCTATCCAAATTTATCTAATAGAGAGGTACAATACCAATTTTAACAATTCGTTTGATTATATGAATTAATTTTTTGACGAGCATTGCTCTACAATGAAGTAGGCTTATGCATCAAATGCATTAACAACCAAATATCAATCAAAACACAAGAGGATGTTAAAAGCATATACTTTGTAGATTGTTATCTAATTACGGGCCCTAAGTTGGTTAAGACTTCCTTTCCTTTATGAGAGGTTGCGTGTAAAGACCACTAGGGAAAACTCCTAAGATGAGGATAGGAAAACACAAGAGAGACTGTGGAGCAAAACCACCCAACCAATCCTAGATCCCTCCTACAGAATCCTCCTGGATCTAGCCCTCAAGCCATGCCATGTGATTGCAAGAGGAGAAGAGCTCAAAAGGTAACCTAGACCAAGTCGTCGACGAAATAATCACTACCTCAATATATAGAGAGAGTAGGATCCTGTACATGAACCCATGCAATCCCCATGCAGGTCAACTATAAATAGATCACAGCTCTTCATGCATACCTCCCGCCTATAACAATCACACATACATGCACTACTCCATATGTCTCAATTAGAGTGTCTGGGTCCTCTCAAGGTCATTAGTCACCAACAGGCCTTGATGTGGAATTAAATCTCGGCATGACCAATAATCTTGAACACTGGAGGGCCGGTCTACCATATTAGAACTATTCCATGTCCATAACTGAATATGGTCGTAACATTCTTCCTCCCTTAAACAGGTTATGTCCTCAGAACGGCAAAAAGAAACATGAAACTATTCCTTAAGCTTTCAAATTTTTACCATGAATCCTTATTCTTAGTTTGATCTTTCCATCTGAATAAATATTCAGAGATGCAACAATTTTTCAATTGCTTGCCTCTACTCATAAATACAAACTCAAATCCCCAAGATACACTGAGCCATAAATCTTCAAAATGGCCATGGGTTGATCTTATCCAAAAGAAAAGTTCATCACCTTCATGTAATCCCAAAATCTACATGAAACACTATGTGATTTACCTTATTTCAGAAATCAAATCCAAAAGCTAAAGAAATTCCATTTTAATTTCTAGACAATTATAACTCAAACCATAGTACTGCAGTTACTCTAATGAGTTAACATCCCCATTTCTAGCATCATATGCAAGAAATCAGCACATATCTGTATCTTAATAGATTTATCTGTCTCCTATAAATCTGGAGATGTAGACTAAACTTTTGTACACAAGCACTTATAGACTACAATCTGTAAGGTAAGCAAATTCCTCATAAGTACGCGAATACTTAATGAAAATGCCTGTGATCAGATCCACACAATCTCAAGTATGTACGGGAGTAAAGAAATTTAGAGTTCAACCAGCAGATCTAAATCCTTAACTCATCCAATTGATCAATAATTACTCATTATCTTAAGAATCCTCACATTTTCTTATAATCTTCAAATGACCTTTAAGTATCAATTTATGATCTGTCAATCATAAACATTTAGAATCTTATGACTCGTCAATCATAATTCTCAAGATTCTAAAACCATACTTAATCACTGAAAGATACTGGAGTATATGCACAAAATACCACTCAGGAAATATAAGAATCATTCTGAAATCTTTTCCACAAGAAAAATCATTGGATTTTAAGAATATTCTTCCGAACCGATTCTTAATCAAATTATGAGTTCCAAATAGAAATTTAAGACCTTTATAACATTCGTCTTTAAGAATATAAACTTTATACGATCTCTTAGAATAGCATCTAGAGAATACAAAGTTATGCTGAAGTCCCAAAATCCAATTTACCATTCTTGGAACCATTAGGATCCAGTAACCAATTGAGCTCACAGTGATACTATCACTAATGAATCAAGTTTATTTCTAAACTGAGATATACTCATCCAAGAATTCAGTATCCTATGCACACAATTCCCTGATGAATCCAAATGACTCATAAATTATGTGTCTTACAAGCAATACACACAAAACAAATAGTTTTTGGTGAATTCTCTTCACACTGTCCGTTTTTACCAATTAACTTTCACAAGAGGAAATCAACTATTTAAGTTAATTGCCCATGATTAAGAAATCTTAAATGTCCAGGTGCAGATCTTAATTGTACATGTACAACACCACATTTAGATCCATATCCAAATCACTTTTAAGTTAACCTATAGATCTATCAGAACAGATCTGTTAACTCTACAAGTAATTGTCACTGCACAATACTTGATCATAGGTCTATGTTCAATGACTAGGTTAAGTGCACCAAATAACCTTAGTAACCAGGAATACATAGTAGATCCAAACAAGATTAATTATGCACATATGAGAAAAATCTCACTATGACCCAATACATAAACACATATGTCCATATCTGGCAGATTTCTCCAAAATCCGCATATGGTACTCATATATCTACATTGAGAATCTTGTAACTCATCTAAGATTCTATTTCTCTTGAGTAAATAACATATCTGGAAAATCTCTGAAGTGAATAATTCCACATCACAAGTTTTCCAACCATCATACGTTTACCAACAAAATTCCTTCTATCAATCAACCTACTTCAGATCTTAGTGTACAAACCAAGATTAGGTTATATTATACAGACACCTTTGGACAAAAGGTTAAGATTAAAGCTTTATTCCACTAATCCAATCCATAATAAATGGTAGTTGGTAGCCAATCAGTGAACCTTAATTTAAACTTTACCACTACTTCCCGTACTCATAAATATCTCACGGCTCAAAATCCCTAAAACTACTCTAGTTCCATATTATTCAAAACAATCGCTAGAGATTTGCTCTATTCCACTAGATAGTTCCACCATTGCACATTGAACTGGATTCCACCAAAGAAATCTATGCAACTGGCTGATCCCATGAAAGTCTTATTCCTATCATTTTCTTCTCTCCCTTTTAAAAGAAATTTCATAATTTCGATTAAAAATTTCTCAGGAGACAACGTATAAGATATCAAAGATCCGAAAAAGTCAGTAATACGTATCCAATACTATTACAAACTAGACTTTTTCCTCAAAATTATAAAATATCTTATTCCGAGTGATAGAAACATTACTCTCAATAATCAACTATCAAATAGAGATAATCATTTGGGCTTAGAAAGTCTAGATTCCACTTAATCAGTTGAAACATCAATTGATTCTGAGCTATATTCACAAAACTAAAATGGAAGCAGAAATTCATATAACTTAAACAGTCCTTCAGAACATAGTTCTACACTGGAAGGAATTATATGAATCTCAATCCCATTGTCTTGTATTTAAGAAATTTCTAAAAAGTAGAGGTTTAAATTAAAAGATAAATAGCCATTAGAGGAGTTTTGAGCTCCAAAAAGACATTTAAGAATTCGTGCAGGATTTCTTTTGTATTATTAAAATATTATAACACTAATACTTTTGAATTGCCATAATTTTTTAGTCGTAGCTCAGAAGTATGTCATCTAACATATCATTGGAAAGCCCTTGTTGAGTGCTTTCCAATGCACCAAACTTCGCTAAATTCGGACTTGCCACTAAAAAGTTATGCTCTTTTTAGTGTGGAATCAAACTGTGGACTCAAAAAGTTACGTTATGTAGATCTCAAATTTAAGTGTTTTGATTGGTCCACGTGTAAGAAAAATTTGATAAAAAATATAAAAAGAATCTTTACAAAGGGTCTTTTTTGGATTTAGAACTCCTCTAATGTTTTAAGAGTTTATGATTTGAAATTTATGAGATACCATTGAGGGATCCGGATCTATATCTCATAGCCTCTCCAAATACCCTAAACAAAATTAACCAATGGTTTCAACTATTAGCATTACCAATAATATAAATACTACTCACTGGTCTACAGATCATTCTCACACAAGAATTTTCCCTTTGAAATCCCTGACGTCCCATACCATCAGTTTTCTCTCCAAGAAAGTCCTTTGCTTTTAGATTCGACCATCAGAAAATCAAAAAGACTATCTGACCATCCTATATCCGATATAGGGTCCAATCTTCAACCATTTCTAGAAAAATACCTCCAACTATTGAATTCTCCATTTCCTTAAGTTTTCACAGCAGACAACAATATCATCTAAGAATACCACTACGTATTGACCCACCCCAGTATGGACGAGAAACCTCGTTCAAATACAATCCAAATAACCTAAGTTTATTCTTCAAAACCAACAGGAAAAGTTCAAAAAAGTTGAAATAGATATATTTAGTTCCATCAAAAAGATCCTTAACTGCATTATCCGATAGTCTAGAGATCTACAAACTCTATCTGGATTTCCAATACCAGATATGCACCTATCTATTCCACCAAGTACTGGAGTAACCCCAAATTTGTTCCAAATGGATCATAATAATCCATTAATAAATTTGTGATCTAACAAGAATTTGCGCATGGTTTTGTCGTCACATAAAACAACCCATCTAGATGGTATCATCATCCACAAATTCCTACCATCTGAGAATTCCAACTCTTAGGAATAAGGCTCTTTATAGTACAAATGTGAACCCGGTGTCATTCTCGTTCCATGTCAAAAATTCTTATTACAAATAGGGTCAACTCATGGTCCTATAGATATTTGATACAAATTCAACTTAATGAATTTGATAAACCGGTGCTATGCAATTTGATGTAGAATTTCTCTCCATCCCATCCAAAACTGCATCTTAGCTAGGCTCTAATACCAATGTAAAGACCAGTTGGGAAAACCCCTAAGATGAGGAAAAGAAAACACAAGAGAGATTGTGGAGCAAAACCACCCAACCAATCCTAGATCCCTCCTAGAGAATGCTCCTGGATCTAGCCCCCAAGCCATGCCATGTAATTGCAAGAGGAGAAGAGCTCAACTGGTAACCTAGACCAAGTCGTCGACGAAATAATCACTACCTCAATATATAGAGAGTGCGATCATGTGCATGAACCCATGCAATCCCCATGCAGGTCAACTATAAATAGATCACAGCTCTTCATGCATACCTCCAGCCTATAACAGTCACATGTACATGCACTACTGCATATGTCTCAATTAGAGTGTCTGGGTCCTCTCAAGGTCATTAGTCACCAACAGGCCTTGATGTGGAATTAAATCTCAGCGTTACCAATAATCTTGAACACTGGAGGGCCGGTCTACCATATTAGGACTATTCCATGTCCATAACTGAATATGGTCATAACATTGCGACTTTGACTCCAATCCCTTGCACAACTAAGAACATATGTGCATTTTTTTCGTATCATTGATCATCGTCATTTTATTCAAAGTTAAAGACAAAAACAAAGGCAATAATGGATTAACAATTGTGTGCTTCTACATTTTGTGAGTATTTATTTATACAGACTCATTAGCAATTTAAAATATCAAAAGGTTTATACCAAAAAAGCTCAAATGGTAGTGTTCCGTTTTAGGGTGTGCAGACCATCCTGGCTATCAAAATTTCACTAGAAAATCCAACTAGCTCACAATCTTTCTCTCAATTCAAAGATCTACTCTTCTATTTCGATATTGTTAATTAGTCTTGTTGCATACTCTTTTACTATGATATATGCTAACACTATTACAAGGTGACAAGACTTCAAGTTTAATTTGTCTTATTCAAAACCATGTTTCGAGTAGGATTGTGAGGCAAACTAGTTTGTTTGTAAAGATCATGACAAAGTCCATTCTTGCT
>MU836658.1:0-25728 GCA_029204225.1 Diphasiastrum complanatum
ATATCCAGATTATTGTTGTCAGGATGCCCACAAGATCAGATTTTGTAGTTGCTTGGGGCCACCATCGCTCAGCCTTCTTGTCTGCATGACCCAAGTTTATGACTTCTGACCACCAGAGTTGAAGTTCTGGATCCGCCAATACCGCTCCATCATCTTTGTAGTAGACATTCACATAATCTTGCACATACGTTTCTGTGGCGTCCCAAATCTCAAGCCCATCTACAGCAAATGGGTAGTCGGCAATCAACAATCTTAACCCATACTTCGCAGATGGATCCGGCACCGCAATACCTCTGTACACCCAACATATTTAGAGTTCTTACTTATTTTCTTACACACACATTGATTCGTTATCTGATTGCTTATGCAATCTAGTAAAAACAAAGCTTGCAATCATTGAACAGCCCGAAAAACCATGCAGCCATTATCTACCTTGAGATCAAATCTCCTGGTAGTCCTTGTTGATCGAAACGCCAAAGCTCTCTGTAGGCAACAGCACTCATCTCCATAGAGTATCCTCCTGTTGAAAAAGTCCTTTCAATGATACTTCCGGCATTGATAAGGAGTTTGCGAGCCATGGAATTGATGGCTAATGTGTCCTTGAAATGTGGGAGAAGGAAGATGTTGAGCGGGTGTAAAGCACTCAATTGCCGATGAGTGGCTATAACAACAGGTTCTATCACTGCATGAGTGGTCAACCTGAAACATCAAAAGACTTGTAAGGGTTCTCCAACACATGAGCTGCTTAAAGATTACTTGAAATGGGTCAAAAGTCAGCTTCGCCTATTAATCTGACATACCAATGGCTAACGAGTTGGTGATAGCCGCAGTCGTTAGTAGCAACGTGCACTTTGGCAAGCTCCCATAGCCAGTCCTTTGGACCAGACAGAGGAGGGGTAAAAACCCTATTAAGGCTTGAAGCTACGATTGAATTGGAGGCTGGAAGCGTTAGCTCAATGGCAATCGGCTTGAGAGTACCTTCCGCTGTAAGAAAGAATATTGTTCTGGATGCGTAAGCTTGAACTCCTGTTTGAGCGTTGATCTTGGTCAAGTAGGGTAGATAAATATCGTGATAGTCGACTATGAAAAGTTTATCTTGATCAAGCGCCTGCAATCAGTAACAAAGAGGATAAGTATACTGAAGAGGACCAGAGTATTGTGATGATTTCCTAAAGACCGCAGAAATCGACATCCATCTCACTGTACGCTAACAAGATCATTATCCTTTATCATTGGTACCTGCTGGAGGGTAAGACTTTCCAATTGCGGCTCAAGGTGGCTAGCTGTGATGGCTGATGTTTGAGGACCGTATGTTGCAGGATCAAGAGCACTTGTTGGAGGAAACACCTGCTTCAATGGGGTGAGAAGAAATCAGCTAAGTAGTTTTGTTCTACAAGCTGACAGCTACACATAGTCTGTCTCGGACGTTTGGTGGTTGCGAAGTTTCACGGTTCATTTTGCAACAGCAAAACATTTACACAAATAGCCTTACAACAGCAGCAGTTACAGGATGTATGCAATATAGAAACTTATGATTCCTTCAGTCTTTTGCTTTAGCATGCATGTTAATGTTAAGATAAAAAGTAGTTTTGGCATATGCTCAATTAATAAGCAGATCGGAAGAGAGTAGGCGAGAATCAGGATCTTCATACCTTCAAGGATTGGATAGTCATTGGATTTAGTCCAGCTAACACCTGCCTAGCAAACTCCTTGTCCAATATCCAAGCCAACTCATCCTCTGCAGGCGTTCTTTTGTTCAGAACAGTTGAAAAACACTTCAAATCCAGCACTTTTTTCCAAGGAAAACGTTTGTCTCAGGGATAATTTACACTTATTTATTGCGATATTGAAGCATGATGACACTATATAGCTTACTTGCGATAACCTGTGGAACCGGGTATTGCAGCAAGCTTGGATCTCCACCGGTTGTGTCGGTTAGCTCGTTGATAAGCTCAAACGGAGTGAGGAAGTATGGCTGTTCGGCTTTGGGCAGGTTGGGCGGCAAGCATCCTGTAAGATTGATGCCTTGATCGTACATATCCTTCACTTCCTTGAGACTGTCAAACTGATTGTTTTCAAGATAGAAGCTTTCTATAGCTGGGATGAGCGTGTGCACTATTGCCTTCAGAGCATCGCCCAGGAAATCTGAATTCTTTACAACGCTGAACCTCTCATCTCGCGGTATGTATATCAACTTCCAGATGGGCGTCAAGCTCTCGGAGTTGGGATCTGTCCATCCATCGCCAATCATTTTCGGCCAAGCGAAAGATCGAAAAGACTCATGAAGAAAACACAAAGAAAGACTAACAAATATCATATAAAGAACAAGCCGGTTTCATCAATATTTCTTACCTGCTGCCGAGGGTTTGCGACCTGTGCGACATCTCCGAGGATATGGTAGTTCGTTTGATCCGCCCAGAACTGGTCTACTGAGCTGTTTGCTGAAATCAGGAAATCCCATATCGTTGTACGTAGCATAGTCATAGATCCGATCCCATTCTTCCCTTTCACCAGTTCCATCTCCTCGCAGATTGATAAGCTCTTGCTGGCGAAGTGTCAAGAGTCCTTGTGGAGTGTCGCTCGGAAGGTAGTACTGCCACATCCCAAAATTATAACATTCAGAATCCAGATGCTTAACAATAGCTGGGCACGTTATGGAGTGAGAACTAGCAGAAAACCGAAGAAACTGGTGACCGCTTACCCGATTGCTGAAGAAGATACGATCGCTCGTGTATTTGCTTACATTGTACACCCACGAGTTGCATATGAAAACGATTGTGCTTTGATCCGGAAGCTCAAGGGACAAAGATTTGAGGTAAAATTCATTAACGTGATGATTCCGGATGATGAAAGCCCCGGGAACACCAAAGTTTTTGTCGACATTGAAATTGATTGTATAGGTGATGTCTCCAACGCTGATTCCATCGAATGCACGAAACCAGTTCTGTACAGATGCCTCATCACTACGCTTTCCCGTGTTTGTCACTGTAAGTGATCAGCAATCAAGAAATTCAAATCCTTGCAATACTACTCTTCTAGAAGTCATGATCTAGCATTCCTTACGATACAATGAGAAGGAGATTGAAAAGGATGGTAATTGTCAAACAAGTGTATGAATGGCAATATGCCAGCCTACCTGGTTCAGCTTCAACACTGACAAGCTGCAAATTCACCTTCCTACCAAGGAAATCCGCAGCCTTATCGACCAGAGACTCTCCAGTATTTACCACATCAAGGATATTGGTCTTCTGCACAATAATTGTGCCTTTGATCTGGATGGATCCTGCAGGAGCAGACGAGTGGGGAGCTAGAATGTTGCTTATAGCTCCTCCAATCTGCCCAATTAAGCTCCCTCCATGGGGCAGCTGTGAATTGCCAGAATTTTGCATTGTTTTGCAGCTTCGACTCCAAACTCCAAACTCAACTGGCAAAAACAAAACTAATGCAGCCAACAGAGAAGTGTTGTCAGTTCAATCAATCCATCCAAAACAGATTGATCATCAACTGCAACAGTAAAACAGGCTTGCTAATTCAGGATAGAATGAGCCCACAAATCATTTATCAGGTGCAATAGAAGCAAATCATTCATAAGTTATGATAGAAGAGACGTGTAAATTCAGAACATATAATAAGAAGAAGAATTACCTCAACTCAACCAGCGGCCATTGGTCAAAACATTTACCTACCCGTCCCCCCCATCCCCTCTCCCCCCCCCCCTTTTTCCTTTGTTGTGTTTTTGTTTCTTATTAAATTAAAAAACTCAAAAAAAAGAAAAGAGCCTATCAGCTCATGGACTTTATCCATGCAATGCCTACTCTCAACACGTTGCTTGGAAAAATCAGCAAAGCATAGGAATGGAATCTGCATGTTTTTTCAAAAGTAGATATCATAAATTTGATGATTTTTTATACAAACATACATATAAACCCATTTATGAGTAAATAATCTTCAAAAAACTGAGAAGCTTTAAAAATTACATGGTTTTTTAGGATAACTCAAAAGAGGTTTGTCGAGCACTATGTCAACACATTTCTAGTGCAATTTGTGGCATAGTGCCTTGAAGCTGAACCACACTTGACATTATGCTCATAATTACTCAAGCAATTGGCACAAGAAATGCATTGCCTAGGCAACTTTTTACATTCTAAAGAAAAACGTTCTAAAGTTTACATTGAGTAAAGCGCCCAAGCCCTTTGGTTCTATCCCTTTGTCTTTGCATATTGTGCCCTCATGTCCAGAATGCCCTAGGTTCGGTTCTTTACCCCTCAGTCAAGTACAAACAATGGATGAAAGGTCTTAGTGTGAAATAAACATTTCTTTTTTCATCGAGTCTAGAGTGTCCCCCATTTGTGGATCCCCAAGGATAGAGATCCTCATACTCATGACATCTTTCACATCCTTTACCCTAAAATCAGGCTATTGGGTTAAACAATAATTACACAATTGAGTAAAACAAGGTGAAGAAAAAGATTTCAAAAGCTTTGTCATGGCCCGTGTTGAGCCTTAAGGGCTTTATTTTTGCAAAGAATGTTAAAATTTCATTTGAAATCAAAACAAGTTAAGATGACAATTATAAACACTTGCTTTTAGTCTCCATCATGCAAAATGAAATCAAATCCTACTTAAGTTTTCTAAAAGTTTGACTTACCAAGTCTACAATGATGCAACTAGAGCCTAATTAGCCTTAGAGTCAAAAGCTTGAGGATAAGCATTCAACCAAATGACTCATGAGTAATGTAGTATTCTTCTTTTATGTCCTATTTAGAATGTCATACTCAGAAGTCTATTTAGAACTCCTATGCACTTTGCAAGTCAAAAGGAAAGGAGCATCTTACTTGGATGTCCTATTTAAAATGTCAAGTCTATTTATAACTCCTATGGACGTTGCAAGTCAAAAGGAAAGGAGCATCTTACTTGGAAGACAATTAAAACACATGGCCTTTCCTTTGAAAGGAGCATCTTACTTGGAAGACAATTAAAACACATGGCCTTTCCTTTGAAACATGAAGTTGAAAATCTAAACCTCATAAAAGTCTCTACTTAGAACCCAAGTGCCCATTGCAATGCATGTCAAAAGGCTCACTAAAAGGAGCATCACACTTGAAAGACTATAAAAAACCTTGCCTTTCCTTTTAAAGGTAGAATTGAAAATCTAAACTTCATAAAAGGGTCCTGAGCTTACCATCATTTGAAAATTTAAAAACAGTCACTTAAGATAAAAAAGGGTATTAATTCGAGTTCTCAATGCATTGCATTTTGTTGTTTGTATAAAAGTATTGTTTGACCCTGGGATTGCTTTTAAAGTATCGTTATGCGCTACTAGAAAAGTGTGCATAAGGAGTGGACTTTAAGGGCGACCAATTTTTGGCTACTCCATGCTTGATGGTGGCAACTAGTCTTGAGAGGGCTTAAAGGGAGGCCTAAAGGCTCTGCAATTTATAAGGGTGGCCTCTTTGGTGCCCTATATGTACTATCCAAGTAGTTAACCATCTAGCCATTTGGCTTTGCACAAACATAGTGGTAAGAAAACAACCATTTGTTGCCCTTTGAGCATATGTTACATAAAAGGTGGCCATTGTGAAAGTATTAAATGCTTCGAGCAAATCTAAGTCTCAAGATCCAAACAATCTTTAACTATGAAACTTGTTAAAAACAAACTAACAAAGGGATGAACTCCCAATTAACCATGCAAGACAATCTTGCTTTCAAATATAGAAAAGGTCCACACAAGATCGAGAACCTGATTTTGATATATGGTAAAGATCACATCCATAATATGAAATGTGGTTCTTTCATGTACTAAAACGCATCTAGAGAGAGAGAGAGAGAGAGAGAGAGAGAGAGAGAGAGAGAGAGAGAGAGAGAGAGAGAGAGAGTTTAGACACGTAGTATAAAGTTTTAAAACACAGGATACTATCCTAAGCATGCCAATACAAGCAACAAATAAGGGAACGGATGGTGGGGACAAACCAACCCAACCAAATCTAGATCAAAAGGATCTAGCCCCCCAAGCGGGGATCAATCACTTTGAGGAGAGAGAAGTCAATCTAGCAGCATGTAGCTACCAATCACAAAATCAAGCATACACTAGTGAGAGCCCAATAGGTATACTTTATACCCTCTCCAAGGCCCATGCACCATTAGTAGTGCACTGTGACACCTCACTGGACACCTCTGCAGTCTATCTGGGCCACATCATCCAGTTCCCCAATGACTCACTAAACAGACACTCTACAAATGTCTGAGTTTAATCAGAAGCCTTTGCGGTGGTCTTTACCGAAATAAACGTAGCCAATTTGGTAAGACGGTCGACCACAACCCAAATTACATCATGCTATTTATTCGTCCGCGGTAACCTAACCACGAAATCCATGGAAATACTATCCCATCTGTTATCCGGGATATCCAATGGATGCAACAATCTGCCAGCCTTATGACATTCAACTTTATTCAACTAGCATTTGTCACACTTGACCACATAAGATTCTACAAAGGGCTTGAGTTTTGGCCTAAAAGTCCCTTTGTACCATATTTAATGTACGATGTATGTCGGGATGTCCTGTGTATGATGAGTCATGACATTCATAAA
Source organism: Diphasiastrum complanatum (assembly GCA_029204225.1). Taxonomy (NCBI): domain Eukaryota; kingdom Viridiplantae; phylum Streptophyta; class Lycopodiopsida; order Lycopodiales; family Lycopodiaceae; genus Diphasiastrum; species Diphasiastrum complanatum. The sequence goes on from MU836658.1 coordinate 6,590, forward strand.
GAATTTTATTTTTAATAACATCCACATCAGACACACAAACCTTCCCTTTCCTGAACAAAAGTCCATTACGGATAGAGAACTCATCAGCACCCTTTTTATCCTTTTCCCCAGATTGATCACCGTGAACATCAATCTCGCTTGATGAAACTGCCAGAACCCTATTCCAGATTGGTCCAGAATATGGGTCTTTCTCAAAAAGACCTCTAATCTCAGTGAAGGAAAGTTCATTCACTTCACCAATTCGACTAAGTGCATTAGCCACCTGATTAGAGGTGCCTTTGAAATAGCGCAATTCAAAGTCAAATTCTTGCATGAGTTTTGCCCATCTGGCCTTACAACCTCTCAAATCATTCTGATTATAGAAATACTTTAAAGGTTGGTGATGAACTTATTACCATACAGGTAATGTCTCCATGAACTTATTACCATACATGTAATGTCTCCATGATTTCAAAGCATGGATCACCACAAAAAGCTCTTTTTTCTGCGTGGTATATCTGACCTGTGCATCAGTTAGGCTTTTACTTTCAAAGGCAACGAGCTGGCCCTCATGTAAGAGAACAGCTCCAATAGCCATATCACTCGCATCAGTGTTAATGACAAACGACAAATCTGGATCTACTATTCTCAAGACTGTAGCATAGGCAATTAGAAGCTTGAGTTTCCGAAAACTCTCATCTAGTTTCTCATTCCACCTTATAGGAGGACTTGGCCTACCTTTGCGGCTTTTCACTCCTTTCAACATATTGTTGAGAGGCGCAACAATCTTTGAGTACTCCTTTGCAAATCTATGGAAAAACAAAGTGAAACCTAAAAATGACTTAACTTCACGAACCGTTTGAGGGACTGGCCATTCCACTACCGTCTTCACCTTTTCCTAGTCAATCTTGATCCGAAAAGAGGTGATCTTATGACCAAGGAAAAGAAGTTCCTTTTTAAAGAATTCGCACTTTGATTCTTTTGCATAAAGCTTCTCTTGTCTTAAGATATGTAAGATAGTACAGAGATGCTTAGCATGTTGTTTGAGTGTTCTACTACAGATCAAAATATCGTCCAGAAACACTACTACAAACTTCTCCAAATATGGACGAAATAAATCATTCATCATTTGTTGGAAAGTTGTTGGAGCATTGGTTAAACCAAAGGGCAAAACAAGGAACTTGTAGTGGCCAAACCTGGTCCTAAAACCGGTCTTAGATACATCTTCCGGATGTATCTTGATATGATGGTATCCCATACGTAGATCAATTTTCATGAAGTATTTAGCTGCATTTAATCGATTATGAGATCATCCATCCTGGGCAACGGGTATTGATTTGTTACAATAAGTTTGTTCAGATTCTTGTAATCTACACATAACTGGAAACCTCCATCTTTCTTACTCTTAAGAAGGACAGGTGCACCCCATGGAGACTTACTTGGTCTGATGTGCCCCATCTTGAGATATTCCTCGATTTGCCTTGCCACTTCCTCCTCTTCCTTTTGACTGAACCTGTAAGGTTGTCTAAAGATAGGACGATTGTCGGGCAAAAGATCTATCTTATGGTCCACCGACCGAGCGGGTGGTAGTCCATAAGGAAGTTGTTTCGGAAAAACTTCACCAAATGCTTGTTTTAAATCTTGTAGTAATAGTTGCTCCTAATGCGAATTTTCGGTGTTAAAACATGAAAACACATTCACATCACCAACATCACCAATGCATACGAGATTTTAAAACTAAATGAAAGAGTTCAAAATCAGAATCATGAAGTTTCTCTATTAAGTCAGCTGAGGAAATCATCGGCGATGGCAGTACATCAATCTCTCCAGAAATAGAGATTATTTGATAAAACTTATTCTTAATTACCAAAGTATGGTTTTTGAAATCTATTGCTAATGAATCAAATTTATCAAAAAACCATTCATAACCCAAGATCACATCGGTCCTGTCTAGATTCATGATATGGAAGTCGAACGACTCAATATGATCCTGCATCCGAAGCTCTAAATTTTAAACTTTTATATCCCAAACTTCCGTGTCCGACCCCAGGGCAAGATGGACCACATAACGGTGATCACTAGCCATGGTGGGCACTTGGAGCTTCTGCACAAGTCGAGCATTCAAAAAATTGTGAATACTTCCAGAATCTAATGGTACATTTACGTCTTTCCCTAATATATTGTCTCTTACATGAAACAACTGATTAGGCTTGAATGAAAGTGTATTAAAATTACAAGTACAATCACAATTATTCAATAAATTGACTTCCAATTTAATTGCCGGTAAATCCACCGCCATGAAACTTGACGACTTAGTTTTCCGTTCAAGGCTTTGCTTAGCACGGTGCCCGGGTTTATTGCAGAGAAAACACAAATTTTTCTTAAGTGCAGTTAAACTTGCCTTGTCTTTTACCACCAACTTCTTCTTATTCTTTTTCTTCTTAGATTGTTGGTACGCCTCTGCTTCTAGTTCGTCGAAAAGCTGCTTTTTCCACTTATTTGTTGTTGACTTTTCCATCTTGGGTTTCAGGGCTGTTTGGCCGTGCACGCTTTTTCGCGAGGCAACAACGGTGCTATTATAGGCTTTGGCCACATGGATAGCATCTTCCAGTGAATGGAGGATATTGCATTTACACTCGTTTTGGTAATCGGCTGGCAGTCCAGAGATGAACTGCCACTGTGCCAACTTCCTATCAATATCGGCACCTTGGCCAAAGAATCTAAGAACTCTTGGACATAAGCGTCCAGTTCTCGGTTGCCCATCTTGCAGTTAATGAAACAGATATATAGCTCTGAATCGTCTATCGTGACGAAAGCTTTACGAAATTCCGCTAGGAATTCAGCCCAAGTCACCGGTTTCGTGGAAAGTTCCCTCCACCATGAGGAGGCTTTGCCTTCCAGAAACAATAGAACCGAGGATATCCGCTTATCCTCTGGGACATTGTGCAGGCTAAAATAGCTTGACCAACGATTAACGTAGTCCTGAACAACTTCCGGGGGCTTGAATTTGTTATCGCCGAAAAATACTTCCGGTTGGTAGCCCAAGTTAGTTGAGGTGATAACTTGTGATTGGTTAAAAAGGTTCTGCATTTGGTTATCGCATTGCTTATTACTTTGGTGAAGTTCCAGTAATCTACTAGAGTTGAGGGTGTCATCATTGTCTGATGATACCTGTTGGATTTCCGTGTCATTACTACCTGGTGATGCTGGGCGGATTTCCGTGTCCCCCGCCACTGGAACATCATCTTTGTTACCGTAAGTTTGTTCAGATTCTTGTAATCTACACATAACCGGAAACCCCCATCTTTCTTACTCTTAAGAAGGACAGGTGCACCCCATGGAGACTTACTTGGTCTGATGTGCCCCATCTTGAGATATTCCTCAATTTGCCTAGCCACTTCCTCCTCTTCCTTTTGACTAAACCTATAAGGTTGTCTAAAGATAGGTTGACTGTTGGGACAAAAGATCTATCTTACGGTCCACCAACCGAGCAAGTGGTAATCCGTAAGGTAGCTATTTCAAAAAAACTTTACTAAATTCTTGTTTCAAATCTTGCAGTAGTTGTTGTTCTTGATGCGAACTTTCAGTGTTAAAACATGAAAACACATTCACATCACCAACATCGCAATGCATACGAGATTTTAAAACTAAATGAAAGAGTTCATACTCAGAATCATGAAGTTTCTCTAGTAATTCAGTCGTTTTGAAATCTATTGCTAATGAATCAGATTTATCGAAAAACCATTCATAACCCAAGATCACATCAGTACTCCTGTCTAGATTCATGACATGGAAATCAAGCGGCTCAACATGATCCTACATCCGAAGCTCTAAATTTGAAACTTTTACATCCTAAACTTCCGTGTCCAATTCTAAGGCAAGATGGACCACATAACGATAATCACTGGCCATGCTGGGCACTCGGAGCTTTTGCACGAGTCGAGCATTCAAAAAATTGCATTAGGGGAGTTTTGAGCTCCAAAAAGACCCTTTAAGAATTCGTGCAAGATGTAGTTTATATTATTAAAATATTATAGCACTAATACTTTTGACTTGCCATAACTTTTTAATCGTAGGTTAGAAGTATGTCATATAATATATGAAAGCCCTTGTCAAGCGCTTTCTAATGCACCAAACTCTTCTAAATTTGGACTTACCACTAAAAAGTTATGTCATTTTTAATTGTGGACTCAAAGTGTGGTCTCAAAAAGTTATGTTACGTAGATTTCAAAATTGAGTGTTTTGATTGGTCCACGTGTAAGAAAAAATTGAGAAAAACTATAAAAAGAATCTTTACAAAGGGTCTTTTTTGGATTTAGAACTCCTTTGATGTGAGTACTTCCAAAATCAATTTCTGTCCGTCGTCAACCACTGTTACTGTTCATCATAGATGGACACAATTGATTGGGTCACTTAAGCATTGAAAGCATGCGAAGTAAAAAAAAAAAAATATCTTTACAAAGGACCCATTTTGAGTTCAAATATCCCCTAACGGCGGCCATCTCCATGAGACTGGCATGGCTAACCGACTAGGCAGATCTGATACCATATGTTGCACCGACGCCTCAAAAGGAGCTGGGACTTGGAGCTGTTTTTCCAAGACACGCTTAAGTCAAACATCCATCCGTCATGAACTCACTAAAAACCCAACTTAGAAAATGCAACAAGCCTAATCATTAAGACTTACGAATATTAGTATCCCAACCAACTCGGAAGCCAGCTCAGAATCCGTCCCCCAAAGGCAAAGACAAGTTACTCATGAAATCCCATGGCATAGTGGTCGCCAAACTGACCAAATGGCATAGCGGTGGGCCTCACGTCGGTGACGTGGACCCTTAGGTGCCAACGACACTAAAAGGTTGTAGTAAGTGTCCTTCCACTTGGAGCAGTCTCAGAGGCGAAATCGAAATGGTAATCATCCCCAAAGATCAACTTTATTAAATTTGGAAGATCATTCATACATAGACTGATTGGTCTCGGGGCCACCAACATGTGCAGGGCGTTGTGCCTGGCTTACGTTGGTAGAGGGAACACTAAGATGTGGCAACTAGATTGAGCTACCCAAGTTTTTGTCTACGGAAGTCCTCATATAGACATGCTGATGTGATTTGGCATGCCCCCTCTGTCCTGGAATATAGTGCTTTCTAGTAAAGCATGCTTTTCTAGACTTAGTTTTTATTTTGATGATTAAGCCTAGCAAAATCAGCCTAGCTCTTGGATATGGGTCACGGGAGCCATCCCAACGGGTAGAATCAACTTGGCCCCTAAACAGGGTCCCAGAGCTAACTAGGCCATGACTCAAGCTCCAGAGCTAGCACATGACTTGTGACTACTTGACTGGCTCACCATAGGTCCGAGGCTTAGTCCTTAACTTCCTAACTTGCTCTAGGACTTCAGGGAGTGTCACCCCTTAGAGTCCTACAAGGCACATTGGGTGCACCCTAGTCAACTTGACAACATAAATCCATCCACCAATGTTTATCAAACTCGTCAAAAAATTGGTATGCTGCTTGAATGGTTGATTCCAAAACTTTAGTATTGCAAATGGATCAACTAAACTTTATTCTCTTTGAGCTTTCTACTAAGACCATTTGACCACACACTATGAAAGACGTGGAACTTTTGGCAAATGGAAACTTAGCTCAATTTCAATATTAGTTAGCTATAGTTTTTGGAAACTTTAAGATTATTTACAAAGTTTGGGTCATAGTTAAAATCACATATAATGTTTCTTGGTGTTATCAACTTGTGGGATCACAAAGACTTGAACCTAGGTTGGTGAGCCCAATTGAAGCTAAGGCCACATATACACACCAAACAAAAACTAAAATCCTAAGATATTAAGCCTTCATAAGTCTGTCACGACATTTAAAACGTGCCTAAGACAAATACCCACTTTAGTAGTTTTTGAAGCATAAGAACTTAAGAAGCACGAACCTTGACTCAAAACTCAACTCATTCCATAAATAATTTATGGAAATTAGATTCAATCCATATATAAAAGTTTTATTATTTGTGGAATATCTCCCATGAAAGTCTTGAGTCAGCTTTGAAGTTTAGATTGTGTTGGGTGGGTATTGAAATTTTCCATTGGAGTCATTTCCTCGTATTACACTTGTGAATTTTTTTTGATACTAATTGGGTATAAATATTATCATGATTACAAATTGTGATTTTTTTGTTATACTAATTGGATATGATTATAAGCATGATTACAAATTGGTTTGGTATCAATAAGCTTGGTGGGGGATGGATACCAACATAGTACAATTAACTCGGATATAAATGGATTATTATTATTTCTCTAAAATCACATTTTTTTTAAAGGGTAGGATGCATTCAATAAAAGACATGACCTTTTAAATGCAATATATATAATGTGAAAGGCCAATACTTTCGCCCACCATTGCATTTGGTGCACCATGAATAGAATTTATTACGTATGTAAGTTTCGGATACCAATAAAAGATGGATATATTAATACCATGGCAAAATTAATAATTTTGCCTCAATATGAGCACTGACTTGGGCTAAAACCAACCCCAGTTTGGGGGTATCCCACCCTAGTATCAAAGAATCATATCAAAGTCTGGATTAGTTCTTTAATATTTATAGGTTGATACATGTCTTTCACCTACATACCTCCCCAACAAGTTTGGATAAGCTCACACCCTCCATGCTCCTCCCCCAGGTGCTCATTGTGTGCTCCTCATATTGACTCAAAGAAGTTAGAACACGAGATGGTGCACATTTATCACAGGATCCATCATGCTTCAAATCCATCAATCTTTTGATTGGTGGTGGGGTGACCCTGAGCTAGTCAAAAGGAGTTATCATGCTTCAAATCCATCAATCTTTTGACTGCTGGTGGGTGACCCTGAGCTAGTCAAAAGGAGTTATTATTCTAATTAAGAGACAAGCTAACTCGGAAGATCGGAGTGATTGTTGCAGTCAACTCTCAGGAATCCTTATTGTTTCGACGTTTTTGCTGCATGATCCCAGGTGCAGGGACATGGCGAGCAATTGGTCCTGATCTATAACGTGCTCAAGCAGCATGCTCATCCTGAATTCGCAAGTGATCTGTTTTGCTGTTTGTAGTGAATGATGGTGAATTTGTAGCTGCATTGAGCATATATACCGGCTGTTGATCAGAGGTTTCTTAATTTGCTGGCTCTTGGAATGTACAGTAGCACTTGATTTGGGCTAAGATTAGCTTTGCATATCGACAGCCGAATTTTGTGGAGTGCTCAAAGTTGCAACACATGCAGGGCTTTGGAGGTTAAATGCTTGGGGGGGGTATAGGAAACGTTCTGGCTCCCCACTCATCTTCTCCAGCAGGTACGTCGATCCAGATCAATGGCACAATCACTGTACAGAAGACGAATATCCTTGATTTGGTGAATGCTGGAGCGTCTGTGGTCGATAACACCGCAGATCTTCTCGGTCAGAAGGTGAAATTGCAGCTTGTCAGCGTTGAAGCCGACCCAGGTAGGCTGGAGTATTATATTGTCATTTATAGACTTGCGTGAGAATGCTTATACGTTTCAATGTGCTATGCATTGCATGCATCTTATGACAGAATGCTAGATCGTAAAGATGTCTAGTTACATGAATTAATGGAAGGACTTGAATATCTTGATGGCTCATCACGTGCAGTGACAAAAACGGGAAAGCGTAGCCAGAGTGTATCTGTGCAGAACTGGTTTCTTGCATTTGATGGAATCACCGTAGGAGACGTCACCTCTACTATCAGCTTCACTGTTGACAGAAACTTTGGTGTCCCCGGGGCTTTAATCATCCAGAACAATCATCTTAATGAATTTTACCTCAAATCTGTGTCTCTAGTACTTCCTGATCAAAGCACCATTAATTTTATGTGCAACTCGTGGGTGTACAATGTAAGCAAATACAAAAGCGATCGTATCTTCTTCAGCAACCGGGTAAGCAGTCTTTTCGGTTTTCTGCTCTTAATCCATCCATTTCCTTAACATGCCAAGCTATTGTTTTGCGATGTCAGCTTGATCTGAATGTTGTATTTTGGGATATGGGCGCAGCACTGCCTTCCGATCGACACTCCACAAGGACTCTTGACTCTTCGCCAGCAAGAGCTCATAAATTTGCGAGGAGATGGACTGGCGAAAGGCAAGAATGGGATCGGATATATGACTATGCTACTTACAATGATCTGGGGTTTCCTGACTTCAGCAAAGATCTCAGCAGACCAGTTCTGGGCGGCTCGAATGAGCTACCATATCCTCGGAGATGTCGCACGGGTCGCAAGCCCTCGGCAGCAGGTAAAAATTCAATTACTGGAGAAATTAGGCCTGTCTGGTTCACTTATTTGCTAGTCTTTCTTTGTATTTTCTTCAAAAATCTTTCTCTGGCTTGGAAAATGATTGACGATGGATGGACAGATCCCAACTCCGAGAGCTTGACGTTCATCTTGGAGGACATTTACATACCAAGAGATGAGAGGTTCAACGTTGTGAAGAATTCAGACTTCCTAGGCGATGGTTTGAAAGCTATTGTGCACATCCTCATTCCAGCCTTAGAAAGCTTTTTTCAGGTGCACAACAATCACTTTGAAAGTTTGAAAGACGTGAAGAATCTGTATGATAAAGGTATTAATCTTACCGGATTCCTGCCGACCAGCCTGCCCCAAGCCGAACAGCCGTCCATCCTCTCTCCTTTTGAGCTTATCAACGAGCTTACAGACACCACTGATGGAGATCCGAGCTTGCTGAGATACCCGGTTCCACAGGTTATCGCAAGTAAGCCGTCGCTCACCATCATCAGCAGCTAGTCACCGTATACCATGTATAGTGATAAAGTATGATGCCTTAGACAGACGTTTTCCTGGAAACTGGGCTACAAATTTGACGTAGTTTTCAATTCTGACAAACAAAAGCGTTTCTGTAGACGATGAGTTGGCTTGGATATCGGACAAGGAGTTTGCTAGGCAGGTGTTAGCTGGACTAAATCCTTTGACTATTCAATCCTTGAAGGTGTGGAAATCCTGATTCTCACTTACTCTCTCTTCCAGATTTGTTATTGAATGAGCGTAGTAAAAGCTACATATTGATAGGTTCTACCGCGAGACCCAAGGAATTGATCGATTTATGTTTTTCGAATATCCGGTAGTTGCTGCTGTTTGAATTCTATGTATGTTGCAAGATATGCAGTAGTTGCAAATGAACGCGTGGTGCTTTGCAACCACCGTTCTTGTGATAAGAGCTTTTTACGATCTATTTCACAACAAAATTATTTTACTGATTCCTTGTCACCCTATTCAAGCAGGTGTTTCCTCCAACAAGTGCTCTTGATCCTGCAACATACGGTCCCCAAATATCAGCCATCACAGCTAGCTACTTGGAGCCGCAACTGGAAGGTCTAAACCTTCAACAGGTAATAGTGCCGAGATGTGATAAATCAAAGATGATGATCTTAATGTTGACATATTTTTTTGTCTGTACTGAGAGTCAACACACGATACTTGGGTCTTCATGATCGTAATTCTCCTCTTTGTAAACGTTTGCAGGCGCTTGATCAAGATAAACTCTACATAGTAGACTACAATGATCTCTATCTACTCTACTTGACCAAGATCAACGCTCAGTCAGAAGCTCAAGCTTACGCATCTAGGACCATATTCTACCTTACAGACGATGGTACTCTGAAACCGATCGCCATTGAGCTGACGCTTCCACCCACCCCTTCAACAGCGGCTTCAATGATGGATCGATTGTGCTGCTGCAATAGATTAGTTGACAAGTATGCTAGCAAAAGCTAAAACAGAAAGATCACACACCGTTTGCAATGATCAATTCACAAGTTAAAGAAAGGCAAAAGCATTTACAAGATTGCGTGTCATTACCAAAAATGAAACCTATACATATACATCTATCTGTCTACTTGCCAAGAAAGTCCTAATCTAGGGTTTCCGATTCACATGACAAGAAACCGTTTTTAACTAACTATCACTAACTACTGCCGTTATGCTTCATCGTGAATTGTAATCTGTCTGCAGAGATTTCTATCATTCAAGCCTTAGGAGGGTTTTTACCCCTCCTCTTTCTGATTCGAAGGACTGGCTGTGGGAGCTTGCCAAAGTACACGTTGCTACCAACGATAGCGGCTATCACCAATTAGTTAGCCACTGGTATGTGTATTCTAGGAAGAACTGGTTCTTGACAGGTTTCTATTGATCTGCAAGAAATGAAGGCAGTTCACGGAGAACTAATCCAGCAAGTCTGTTGTGTTTCAGGTTGACCACTCATGCGGTGATAGAACCTTTTGTCATAGCAGCTCATCGGCAATTGAGTGCTTTACACCCCCTTAACATCTTCCTGCTTCCACATTTTAAGAACACAATGGCCATCAATTCCAGTGCTCGCAAACTCCTTATCAATGCTGGAGGTATTATTGAAAACACCTTCACAACAGGAGGATATTCTATGGAGATCAGTTCGGTTGCTTACAGGGATTCCTGGCGTTTTGATCAACAAGGGCTTCCAGGAGATTTGATCTCAAGGTAGACAATAGTTGCATGATTTTCCAGGCTTTGCAAGGATTGCAAGTTTTTCTCTCTAAATCTCAAATGTATTGAAACAACAGACAAATTTCTGCTCCTTTGAGAAAAGATCTAAAAAACTAATTATAAAGGGCACTAATTACGTTGTGTGTGCAGAGGTATAGCAGTGGTGGATCCATCTGCGAAATATGGGTTAAGATTGTTGATTGCTGACTACCCATTTGCCGTCGATGGGCTTGATATTTGGGATGCCACAGAAAAGTGTGTGGAAGATTATGTGAATATCTACTATAAAGATGATGCAACAGTACTGGCAGATCAAGAGCTTCAACTCTGGTGGTCAGAAGCCAGAAACGTGGGTCATGGAGACAAGAAGGCTGAGCAATGGTGGCCCCAAGCATCAACAAAATCTGACCTTGTGCGCATCTTGACAACAATAATCTGGATAGCATCTGCTCATCATGCTGCTGTGAATTTGGGCAGTACGCTTATGGTGGGTATATGCCAAATCATCCAACCATAACACGAAGACTTATCCCGGAAGAGGGGAGTAAGGAGTACGTTGAGCTGCTTCAAGATCCTGAGAAATTTTTGCTTTCTTCTGTAAACGGAAGAATTCAGGCAACAATCGTATTGACCACCATTGAACTTCTATCTACGCATGCAAAAGAGGAAGAATATCTTGGATATCGAATAAGCAACTGGACTGATAATAAAGCTGCAGTTACTGCAATAGGTGCATTGTCTGATAGACTTGCTCAAATTGAGCAGCTGATCTCTCAAAGGAACTCAGATCCAAATCTGAAGAACAGGTTAGGACCAGCAGGAGTGCCCTATACCCTCCTCTTTCCTAGCTCCAAACCTGGACTTACTGGAGCAGGGATACCCAACAGTATTTCAATCTGACACTCCAATGAAAATCAACAAATTCCTAACTCATTCGATCGACTCACATGGCCTGTAGTTTTCTTATCTCCAGCTCACAATAGAACATGATGCAGGGCCAGGAAACAAACCTGCTGTGTCCTGCCTCCTTTTGATGAAAGAGGATCGGATAGGAAATTCATATTGTGGGCTGCAGTACTATAGTTTTGCAAGTGTTTTATACAGACTGTGATTTTTGGAATCACTGCTTTCTCCTTCAAGTAACAGTCATGAAGCGAAGTTAAATTGAAGCATGAAATGAATGAGGGATGATTCTTACAAACCTCATTTCTTGAAAGAAACCTGGTACATACTACAAATCATGTGCACAGTTGTTTTTTAGTACATTGTTGTGTAAGGAGAAAACAAGTGCGTTTGATGGTTTGAAGCTCTCTTTAATAGTTGAACAATGTAAATCGCTTGAAATTATATCCATAGTCACTCTATCCTATGCACAATAATGATACCTCTAATACTAAGTTAAGATTCTGGCAAAATAGCATCATGGACTTGCAAAGGAGAGATCAACATGTAAGCACCAAAGTCAAAGTTTTCCAAAGCTCGAGTCTTATGCACACTCTATTTTTCTAAAGTAAAATTATACATTTACCTGTTTTGGTGGCAAACTGTTCACGGCCCAAGTTTCTGTTGGCGGGACCACGTCTTGTTCATCAACTAGTGGAAATTTAGCTACCATGTATAGCTAGTCCTAGTCTATCGATTGGACTTCAACCTTTATAGAACAAGTAATTTTAATTTTACTTTTTACACTAACAGATAGGATGTAGGCACAACATGACAACAATGCCCACTGAAACGAAGTGGCCCATATTTCATGAAGAGCCCCAAAATTTGAGATTGGTCATGGATGATGTGAATCTTCATTGTGATCAACAACTACTTAGTCAACATGGCTAGTGGTGCTTCTAAATAGAATGTGCCTCAACAAGGGCACAGAAAAAAGGCCATTTACTACTTGCTCTAATCATTCTAGATTGTTTTAAAGTAAACAAGTACAACGTGGTACTGTACCACAAAGTCCTTGCCATGTCATAAAGTAAGTTGATTATTACTTTACAAAGCTGATTGTCAAAATGTGATTTCATTGAGCATTGATTTTGTAAACTTTTTAACATGAGAAGTTTAATATGATGTAGATTTGTTAAAATTTGAAGTTATTGCATGATGTATTGAAACGCAACAACGTGGTTGCTCAAAGTTACAATTAGACGCAAGGATGCAATGTAAAGAAAGAAATTGGAGAGGGATGTTAAAAAATGTTAAAGATAGTTGGAGTTTCAAAGTATACTTCAAATATACTTTCTTTGAATGCTTATTAAATTATCGAAGTTTCAACAGACCGGTACTCAAAAATCTCAACAGACAGGTGACATTATATGAAATCAAAATCGGAAATCTAGTGCTCCAAGTTTTCAAACAAATATTGTAGACGTAGTAGAATGACAAAGAATCAAGATACTCTAAAAAAAAAAAACTATTGTACTGAATCAGAAAATTAATGTATCCAAGTTTTGGCAGAGAGTGTGAAACTACGATTCAAGTTTCCATAGAAAATTGTCTCACAACCTCTAAGTGGCTCGCCGTTCCCCACTTACTAGATGCAACAAAGTATTGAAAGATGCAAAAGAAGGTAAACATGCAAAACAAGTCTTTCAATAGGAGGCCAGGAGGTTAGCCTGCAAATTGATATCCGAAAGACATGCAACGCAAAAGCAGAATGGAATACTTTGCTGCTTCAGAAGTAAAAGTGAGATTAGCAACGCTCATAGATGAACACAGGTAAGGCTTCTTCTTATTGCATATAAAGTTGTAAATACCAAGACCAAATAGAAATGAGTGATCACTCCTGAAGAAGATATTTGTCGTTAGGAAAAGACACATTAACGAATCCGCTGGTTTCGCAGCTCCATGATGCAGCTATAGATCAAATTTCCTGGGTCAACGATCTCTTCTTGTTGAAATCAGAGTATTCAGGAGGCGAATACGATAATATTTCTTCCATGGTGTGTTTCAACGAGTCTCACAACTTTCAAGTCAGTGTTGGGACAGTATGCGAAATGATTCAACACAAAGACGATGATTTGATACGCTTTTCCATGAACTTATAAAAATTCACTCTTGATGACAGAACCTGGACTACAAAGCTACTTCGAAGGCTTGGGCAACTGTAACAGCTCGATACCAAGGTGTGGGATGCAAACCCACAAGCTGCTATTGTACCGTGATGATACTCTGACCGCATGCTCTGGCTGGGTTAATAGAAAACTTCAGTTAGAATAGCAAATCCCAATAATGAATTTTGCTTTTCATGCATGAGTCATGTTTTTGCTTTTCATGCTGCATGCTTTCTTTGATTCCAGTCTTAAAACTTACAATTATATATAACTTGGAGTTTAAAGAAACAAACAGATCTACTCTTAACTACATGCAAAACCTAGCAGTATGTTGGGTGACAATAAAACCGCATAATTGTGGAAAAAATTTGTCATAGATTCCAAATGAATTAAAGTGGATACTTGCATGGTTGGAGTGACTTCAAGAACAAAGGGCGTGATTGATACTTGACTCAAACTTCAATAGCCTCAAGGTCAATACTTTGTAAAAATGTCTAAAAGTTGCAGACTGAGATCCTAAAACATTGACATTATGTCTAGGCGTAATTACCAGCAAACGCAAAGTTTTGCAATCTGGTTTGTAAGTTTTGCATGGCGAGTAGGGCATGTCATGTATACATTGCCCCAAAAAAGCCATAGTCACTTTATTGATTTTGTTTTTCAACTACTTTTGTTTAAAACTCTTTGTATGGGGACTTGTAGGAACAAAATACATCTAACAAGCTACAAACAAAATCATTTTTGCTTACAACTTCTTTGTATGGCTTAGAACTCTTTGTATGGGGACTTGTAGGAACAAAATACATCTTATAGTCTATGTTCTACATCGTACAATGTCGAAAATATGGTCTAGGGATAATAGTAGACATAACAAAGGTGTTAGCTTTGGCTACCAAAAGGATGACTGCTAGTTAATCTAGGTAAGGAAACTCAGAAACTCAGAAAGAAACAAGACAGCCTTGATGCGGAAACGACTATACAAAGCCAGCCTTCGTGGGCTGTTTATATATCCAAAAGAGAGCAGATTACATGCCAAGAACTAGATACTACGGATTGACAGCCTTGAGAGTTGGATTGCTTCATGTCAACAAACATAAGAAACACAGTGGTGTTTTGTTCTAGACACCAACAAACCCTCCCTCAAAACAAAACATGACATTTCTTTTCTGAACCTACATGTCGCCTCCACGACTTCACACATCATTTTGTGTGTGGTCTACGCAGCTATACATGGACTGTGATTAAAAAATCTTTCACTTACATGTAGACTCTACATCTTCACACACCATTGTGTTGTGGTCTACGTAGTTATACATGAACTGTGTTTTTGATTTTAGTGATACCTACAAGAAGCTGTACGACACTTAGTGCAGCCATCTCACGATCCATAAGAAGAACTCCGTCATCAATGTGTTTTTCTCTATTTTTTCTTCCAAAATACCATTCTCCATTTACAAGCTTCTTTAGGATACGATCGCACATGGCGTCCGGCATTATACCTCAAACATCTGAACAACCGAATGAATATCGGTTTTTGTTTTTTGTCTTCCTCGATCCCAATGCAGGTTCGTCGTAGCAAATTTGATCATTTACATACAATTTCATGACTTGCAGTATAATTATTGAATGTTTCGTTTGAACGAAATATTATTATTGTGTACTCCTCAAATTTCTCATACAAAGATATAAGTGTGTGTTGTCCTAACAATGATCCAACATTACTACTGCCAAGTACACCATGCAAACCGAGATAAAAGCTCTCATCTGTTTTAGTTGTTGAGGATTTAAACATGATGACCAAAGAAAAAGAAAATGACTTGGAGACCCATTTTTTTTTTAAATTTAATTTTTATTAAAAAGTATTTCAAATTTAAAATACTTCAAATAAATATATTGTAATGTTAAAAAATGTTATATTTTGCAAGAAAATAATTCAAACTACAAAAATTTGGTCAATAGATTTTCAAAAATAGCTTAAATTCAGCTTATATTAAATAGTAATACTATTTAAAATAAAATCATTAGATACACAACCACTAAAATAACTAAAAGATATTTTTTGTTTATTTAAAACAAAAGTTATAGTTTTTTTTTTTTTGAAATTTTGAAAGTTTTTTAAATTACAAATTCTTGTATCGAAAAAAATATTTTTTAAATTAAGATAAAAATTTTTAATCAATATTTTTTTTAAAATTTTAAATATTTTAAAATCTTTACTTATACCTACGTAAGTTCATTGAATATTTAAACATTAAATAAATGCAAATGAAATTACTTTACAATAATTGAGATTTAAATGATTTGTGAAAATATTTAAATCACTCTGAAAAAATTCTTTTCATTTCTTAAAATTTCCAAAAATATTTTTTTTTACAAAAATATTATAAAAACACATCCAAAATTAAAATATTATAAACTTGACAAATCGCTACAATTTTAATTTTTGGTAATAATTATCAATGTTAAAATTTTTAAAATATTTCAAATTCTTAATTTTAAATAATTAAAAAATAAATTTAAGAACATTAAATTAATAAAAAAGATTCAAAACATAATAAATCAAAAAATATAAACGCAATTATTTTTTAAAAGAAAAAAAAAATTTATTCCCAGAAATCATCGAGGTCATTTACATCTTTTTCTTAATTTTGAGTAGCCACTGTACTTTCAAGTGGCACCTCTTCTACAGTTTTCTCGACTACCGTAACCACCTTGTAATCTTGAACAAGACATCATCAAATTCTCCTGTGTTACTTTCCGCTAGCAGTAGGCTAAGGTTCCTTGGACAAGGGAATTACTATATCCTCGCTATCTAAACTCTTTCCCACCTCAGATAGTTCATCTGACAAAACTGAAAAAGATTTCATTCTCATTTTTACAAAATTAACTAGATTAGTATCTGAATATATTAATAGCCAACACATGCACTCGTAGTGCCGCTACCGCCTAAATAAATTTAAAATCCAATCAGTTGGTTGTTGAAAAAATGTCAATTAATGATTAATTAATTGTTTGTGGCTTTTGGTAGGGGACAAGCCACGGTAACCCGTCATTGGATTTTTAAATTTTTTCGTCACGGTTGGATACTGGAAAAAAGTTTTCAAAACTTGTCAGGGTCCGGAAGTGTTGTAATGAAGCATCGAACGTTTGCCATCCAAAGATATAATAACGATGATTAGGTATTCTATTTCATTGCAAAGTTGTGTTCCTTCCCCGAGTTCCTGACATTGGGCTTGTACCTGACTATTGTAAACATTATCAAGTAAAATAAAATTTAAAATTTTAAACTGTAAAATAAAAAATTTAAATTAAATTATGAATTAATAATACAAATTAATCAGAAAACTTAAAAACTTACAACACAACATTTTCATATTCCCGCATTATACAAAAAGTTAGTAGAGCTTTCTGTATTGAAGCTGACTGCCATGAAGAATGAAAAAATAACAATCTCTCCAAATGAAGAAGTTGTGATTTCAAGAAAACCCTGCGATAAATCTATGGATTTTAGTGAACTTGAAGATGGGGAATCATCATTTAAATGATTTCTTCATCTGAAATCCATATGGTATATCGGCAATGTAGAGTGTATAAGGCCTTTTTTTTAAAAAAAATTGAAATTTCTCTACAATCGTCCTCCTCTACCGAGTAGAAGGCATGGTTGATCATCGAACACTTTTTGGGAAGGTAGGTCTCTAATGGATCCTCCTCCGCAATGGTCTCACCCCATGCCAATCTCTCCCCTGGCCCTTTTTTTCTGCTTTTGGTCTTCAGAATATGCCTCTTGAATTGCTCTGAAATGACTTTGTTTTTTCTTATCTTCGGGAGGCTGAAAAAGAAAAAAAACTATGCTTAGCATGGGAGACACAAGATATAAAATAAAATGGAAGACTTAAAGTATCAAAAAGAAATAATTAAATAAAGAAAAAGCTATGCTTTGCATAGGAGACATAAAATATAAAAAGGAAACAATTAATAAGCACCTATGCTAAGCATGGGTGAAATAAATACCATGTCTCTAAACAAAATAAAAAATGGGACTCAAAGCTTCATTTGTGAGTTTGCTCAGAGGATTAAAGCCATTGGCACTCTTCGAATCTTGACAATTTAGCCCTGTCACAAGGGCTTCTTGAACTTTCATAAATAATTTATGCCTGCATTTAAAAAGTACAATTGTTTAAAAATCCAACAAAATCATGAAAATCACTTTATTACAAAAGGTAACATGAAAATAAATATTTAGATTATGACTATTACCTTTAAAATTCTTTTCTCATTTCTGCCAGAGAAAGTTGACCATCAGCAACTCTAGAAAAAAAACTTATTATTAGCTCTGAAGAGCTAATCCCTTGCATATTCTTCCCACTTTGATATTTCCCATTTCTGTAGGGATTGGGTTCTGAGTTTGAGTGTTGACAAACTTTTTTTCTTTGACTTTGAGGCACCTTGAGGCATGTTGCCTTTTATTGAAAAGTTTTCCTTTATCAAAAAATTTATCTAACAAGGGCCCACACCTAAAATTAAAAAAAAAAATATTATTTTGTTGATAAGGAATTTAGGGGAGTATTATAATTGAGTTCAAAAATTTTAGTACTGGGGATAAAAACAATTTACAAGGATTGCATTCATATATTATGACCAGAGCATTCCATGACGAGCGTAGCAAAAAATATTAACCTGGCCACTGCGAAAAGCTAGCTGAAGAAAAATTGTCATATTTTGTAAGGGGCTCTACGTAGGATATTTCGAATATCATAAGGCAGGCCCTTTGTCTTTTGAGCACAGAGTGCTTTCAGTTCTAGTTGAGATTCAACATCTCCCTGCTTTGGATGCTCTCACTGGTATTCTTTGTGAAAAAATGGAATTCTTTGTATCACGGTCATCTTCATCCCGTAGCCCTGATCATATATTATGGTCCCAAGCCAATAATTGGCTTCTTCCACTGTCAGGCCAGCAATATGCAATAACACCCACAGTTCGAAAGGTTGGGAATATGGGGATACTCTTGGAGATCACTATTTTTCGAGCTTTTGGTAACTGCATATGCCCCCAGAAGAACAAAATAATGATATGATATCTAATAAAAATAAATCAAAATTTGCTACAATTAATTTTGGGGGGCCCATTTGTTTGATATCAACCAGAACAACAAAAGGAGTACTATGGCCTGTGGTGTGTTACGATCTTTAAATTTTATTATTTTAATCCATTGTACATGTGTTTTATTTGGTTTCTCTTACTTCTATTGGCATGTCTCCTGTGATTGTATCTACAGGTGGCCTAATCACACATGATTTATATCTATAATCAAAGTCGTTTCTTTAATTTTTTTTGTTTTGAGGAATATCTTCTCTTAATATGGCAAGTCAGAGCTATCTTGTAAGAGGACAGATGGATGCACCAGGTAGAGAAATTGATGGTTTTGGGTGGCAGCTTCTTGCTTTCAGCAGTAGGGCATGGACTTTTATGGCGATGTGTAGCCATGGTCTTGGGGCGTGAACTTCGGGATGGAGAGATCTCTTTTTCCTTGGTCATGAGGGACAAACTAAAGTTTCCATTCTCAATGTTTT